>JAJONS010017265.1:0-21007 GCA_029582315.1 Solanum tarnii x Solanum tuberosum
TGTTAGTCCAGAAACTCTTTTAGAACCCTTCTCAGTCTCTACTCCAGTTGGTGACCCATTTATAGCTAGACGAGTATACATAAATTGCCCTATCACAGTTTCTCTGAAAGTCATCTCAACAAATCTTGTAGAGTTAGAAATGGTAGACTTTGATGTCATTCTAGGCATTGATTGGTTACATTCCTGTTATGCCTCAGTCGATTGTAGAACTAGGATCGTTCGTTTTTAGTTTCCAGACGAGCCAATCTTAGAATGGAAGGCTAGTAGCTCAGTGCCTATGGGTCGATTCATTTCTTACCTTAAGGTCATAAAGATGATTTCTAAGGATTGTCTCTAACATCTAGTTCGGGTTAAGGATTCTAGCTCTGAAATCCCAACTCTTAAGTCAGTTGCAGTAGTTATTGAGTTTCCAGAAGTGTTTTTAGAAGATTTTCCCGGAGTTCCTCCCGCAAGGAAAATCAACTTCAGAATTGATCTCCTTCCAGATACCCAGCCTATTTCTATGCCTCCTTACAGAATGGCTCTAGTTGAGCTTAAGGAATTAAAAGAGCAGTTAAAAAACCTTCTAGATAAGGGCTTCATCTGACCCAGAATTCCCCAAGGGGTGCACTAATGTTGTTCGTGAAAAAGAAAGATGGTTCTCTCAGGATGTGCATTGACTATTGGCAGTTGAACAAAGTTACAATCAAGAATAAGTACCCTATCCCCAGGATTGATGACTTGTTTGACAAACTTCAAGGTGCTAGTCATTTTTTGAAGATAGACCCTAGATATGGTTATCATCAGCTCAGAGTTAGAGATAGTGACATTCCAAAAACAGCCTTCATAACTCGGTATGTTCATTATGAATTTGTAGATATATCATTTGGACTAACCAATGCTCCCGCATATTTTATGGATTTGATGAACAGGGTGTTCAAGCAGTATTTGGACTTGTTCGTTATCGTCTTTATTGATGATATCCTCATTTACTCTAGGAATGAGGAAGAACATGCGACTCATTTGAGGGTTGTCTTACAAACTCTCAAAGATCGCCAGTTATTCGCTAAGTTTAGGAAATGTGAGTTTTGGTTGTAATTAGTTGCTTTCCTTGGGCATATTGTGTCTAGTGAAGGGAAAAAAATAGATTCTCAGAAAAATAGAAGTAGTGAAACAATGGCCTAGACCTACCTCTCCTTCAGATATCAAAAGTGTCTTGGGTTTGGCGGGTTATTACAGAAGGTTTGTGGAGGGATTTTCATCCATAGCTTCTCCATTGACTAAGTTGACTAAGAAAAAGTTAAGTTTTAGTGGTTGGATGAGTGTGAGAAGAGCTTTACAGAACTGAAAACTAGGTTGATTACAACTTCTATTTTGACTCTACCAGAGGGTTCAGACGGTTATGTTATCTTTTGTGATGCATCCAAAGTAGGCCCAGGTTGTGTGTTAATGCAGCGAGGTAAGGTTATAATGTATGCTTCTAGACAGCTTAAGGTGCATGAGAAGAATTATCCAACTCATGACCTCAAGCTTGTAGTAGTGGTTTTTTCCCTTAAAATCTGGAGACATTACTTGTATAGTATTCACGTAGATGTGTTCACAGACCATAAGAGCCTTCATTATGTGTTCACCCAGAGAGAGTTGAATCTTCATCAAAGGAGATGGCTTGAGTTTTTCACGGACTACAATATGGATGACTTTACCTTTCTAGTAAGGCCAATGTAGTAGCAGATGCTCTTAGAAGACTATCTATAGGTAGTGTAGTGCATGTTGAGGAAGAAAGGAAAAAACTAGCAAAAGATGTTCACCGGCTTGCTCGTCTAGGAGTTCGCCTTATGAGCAAATCAGATGGTGGTGTAACAATTCAAAATAGGTCAGAATCTTCATTGGTAGCGTAGGTTAAGGAAAAACAAGATAGTGATCCAATATTGCTTCAACTAAAGGGTGCAGTCCATCAACAGAGGGTTGAGGTTTTCTCCCAAGGGGGAGATGGTGTGCTTCGCTATTAGGGTCGTTTATGTGTTCCTAAGGTGGGTGAGTTGAGACAACAGATTCTTGCAGAAGCCCATAACTCCAGGTATTCTATTCATCCATGCGCCACTAAGATGTACCGTGATCTGCGGAAAGTCTTTTGTTGGAATGGCATGAAAAGGGATATAGCAGATTTTTTGGCTATGTCCCCTAATTGTCAACGAGTGAAGGTAGAACATTAGAAACCAGGGGGTATGCTCAAGAGATCAACACTCCTGCTTGGAAGTGGGAAGTGATCAACATGGACTTCATTATAGGTTTTCCTCGTACTCACAGACAACATGATTCAATTTGGATGATAGTTGACAGAGTTACTAAGTCTGCACACTTTTTGGCTATCAAGACTACAAATTCGGCGGAGGACTACGCCAAGCTTTACATTACTGAGATATTCAGGTTACATGGGATTCCTTTGTCTATCATCTCAGATAGAGGTCCTCAGTTTACCTCTTATTTTTGGAAGTCATTTCAGAAAGGTCTTAGTACTTAGGTTAATCTTAGCACAACATTTCATTCACAGATGGTTGGTCAGGCAGAACGTATCATTCAAACCTTAGAGGACATGTTGAGAGCTTGTGTGATAGACTTCAAGGGCAGTTAGGAGTAGTTGGGATGATCACCTTCCTCTTATAGATTTCGCCTACAATAATAGCTACCACTCTAGTATTCAGATGGCCCCTTATGAGGCATTATATAGGCGTAGATGTAGATCTCCAATTGGTTGGTTTGAAGAAGGTGAAGTAGCCTTGATAGGGCCAGATTCGGTTCATAATGTTATGGAAAAAATTTAGCTCATCAGGGATAGACTTAAGACAGGCCAGAGTCGCCAGAAGTCCTATGTAGATGTAAAGAGAAGGGACTTGGAGTTCCAAATTGATGATTGGGTTTTCTTGAAAGGTTCATGTATGAAAGGGGTGATGAGATTTGGCAAGAAAGGGAAGCTCAGTCCTAGATATATAGGCCCTTACAAGATCTTGAAAAGAGTTGGTAAAGTGGCTTATGAGTTAGAGTTGCCAGTAGAACTAGCAGCAGTGCATCTGGTTTTTCACCTTTCGTTGTTGAAGAAGTGTGTGGGTGATCCAGCATCTATAGTACCATTGGAAAGTGTGGCTATGAAAGATAGTCTCACTTATGAGGATGTGCTAGTTCAGATTCTTGATCGTCGGGTTCGGAGGTTGAGAAACAAGAAAGTCGCTTCAATGAAGGTTTTGTGGAGGAGCCAGTCCATAGAGGGAGCTACTTGGGAAGCAGAAGCAGCCATGAAGGCCAAGTATCCTCATCTCCTTCCTTCCGATTCCATTCCAGCTTGAGGTAATAGTTTCTCTCTAGTCTTTCAGTTACTCATGCATAGATTCAGTCTTAGTATCATGTTCCTTCGATCGTACTTGCATTTTCAGTATATTTGCATGTCCTTCGAACTTAGTTTAGTCAGATTTTAGTTTCCACTACTTAGTGGTAGGATTTGCAGCTCCTTCCCTCCATTTTTCAATTAGTTTAGTCTTCATTCGAGGACGAATGATCCCAAGGGGAGATACTGTAACACCATGTATTCTAGAAAGACCAGTTTGCAGAAATCAGAAGTTGCAGGTGCCACCGACGGACACCACCCACGAACCGTAGGGTGACCCACAGACCGTAGGTGGGGGTCCGTGGATGGCCACCTGCAACCTTCCCCAGAAAACTCAGACAGAATATTCTAAGGCACGACCCACAAACCGTAGGTCAGACCACGGGTCGTGGTCCTAGTCCATGGATTGAGACCCAGAACCCCAGTCTCTGAAGCCAGTCGACGGTTGACAATACCGACCGTGGGTCAGTCCATAGACCGTCGGTCAGTCCGTTGGTTGTCCCTGATAGCTTTTAAGTCAGGGGTCGTTTGGTTTTTACCCTATGCGTTGGACCCCTAAACTACGTCGTTTAACTCCTAAACTACGTAGTTTTGGTCAGTTTTAGCCTAGCAAATAAATTAGAACCTACCCTAGTCAATTCATTCTCCTAAATTCATCCAATTAGAACAAAAAAAGGAGAAAGAAGTCGATCAGCCCTAGTCCAAGAACACAACAAGGTTTCTTCAATTCCATCCCCGAAATCAAAAGATTTCTACGTGAATTTCATCACCAGGTATGAGGGATTTCACTAGTGGGTTCCTTTCACCCATTAGGTCTCTAGAATTTAGTCAGACTCTTGATTCTCTACTTCATGTTCAGACCTAGGGTTTCTAGAAAATCAGATTAATATTATGATTCAGTTGTTAGACTAATCTAAATCAGATTATCATGTTTTTGAGGAATTGTTGCTTAGTTTCTTTCATGAAACTCAGAATCATAGTTGTGTAGATTCGTTTAGTTCATGATTTACACTTGCTAGGTCAGTTTATTCAGTTATACATGCGCCAGTTAAGAATGTTTCATTATCAGTATATTAATGTTGCATTTTCAGTTAGCATGTCAGTATTTTGAGCTATTCAATCATAATGTGTTAATTACATACTAAGTTGGGAGTAGATTAATACCGAGTGGACTAAGGATCAGTCACCCTCATAGTCCCAGAACTACGTGCCCTGTAGGTAAAGTCCCTTATGTGGGCATTATACTTGGTGATCACGCCAGTCATGCCTCTATACCCTTGACAAGGTATATTGGGTCCTCTCGATGAGGCGTATACATCGGACTCCACATTTAGCTCATGTGGTTTTATGTCGATTATTAGTAGCTCCCACAGAGAGATTCTAGTGTATGGACCATGTTATCAGTTACAGTTCAGTATTCAATCTCATCATGTTATAGAGTTGGTCACTACATTCAGTTAGTTCATATTCAACATGTCTAGCATATTTATCATGTTCAGATTATATCATTGCTATATCGCTTTGTTCAGTTATATGTTTTATTCAACTTTATTATATCCTGCATCCTCAGTACCTTTCAAGTACTGACATATACTCTGCGCTACATCTTCTCATGATGTAGGTTCAGGTCCTCAACATTCATATCACACATAGATCAGTTCCTGATCTCCAGTTCAGCAGCATCAGTTGTGAGTCGTCATTCTTCGAGGACGAGTGACATGTTATCTTTCCATTTTTAGTCTTTTGTTTTAGTTTTTCTAGAGTTAGCTGGGACATGTCTCAACATCTCTAGTCAGTATAGGCTTTTATTCAGACATAGTATAGATTCAGTTTTAGTTTGAGTTTGATCTTTCAGTTGTCATTAAACTCAGTTATATATATTAATACTTAGAATGGGTATTCCCCATCATTTCATTTTATGATATGATTCTAGCTTCCGCATAGTATATTTTATTCAGTAATATTTTAGTATGCTTATGATAGGCCAGCTCAGGGTTAGCTTGGGGTCACTCCTGATCCTAGGTCCCGTGTTTACGTACAGGGGTAACCTCGGGGCGTGATAGTTATGAGGTTTGGTAAGAAAGGGAAGCTTAGTCCCCGGTATATTGGTCCTTACATGATATCCAAGAGGATTAGTAATGTAGCCTATGAGTTGGAGCTACCGCAAGAGTTAGCAGCGGTCCACCCGATATTCCATATTTTAATGTTGAAAAAGTGTATGGGCGATCCTTCACTCATTATACCTACTAAAAATATTGGTATTAAGGACAACCTATCTTATGAGGAGGTTCCCGTATAAATTTTAGATCATCAGGTTTGCAAGTTGAGAACCAAGAAGGTAGCATCAGTCAAGGTCTTATGGAGGAATTAGTTTGTTGAGGAAACTACTTGGGAGATTGAAGAGGATCTGAAGAAGAGATACCCACATCTCTTTGCTCCCGGTAAAGCTTCAAATCAAGGTACTAATTCTTTACTTAGTACTCATTAAGTTGATGTGTTATGATAAATTGCATGTTGGGTGTTTGAGCTAAATGTTAGATATTACATTTTAGTTCTACTTAGAGTGATCTCATTCGAGGACAGATGATCCCAATGGGGAGATATTGTAACATCTCGCCTTAGAAAGAGCTAGAAATAGAAAAAAGAAAGTTGGAAAGGGTCAAACTGAAAACTTTGGCAATTATGTTATGTTATGAGTTTGGGTCAACTTTAAACGACCATAACTTTCAATACATGATGATTTAGGTAGCCCATAAGATATCAAATAAAAGGTCTTGGAATCCTCATTCCAACGCCACCGAGTTTGCTAATTTTCAAGTTTGGATGAGGGAGATATGATCATTTGAAAATCTGTCTGTCCAGTTAAGGAAAGTTACCCAGATTTAATAGGGGTATTTTGATCTTTTCCTTACCCAAATAGATTTAAGCGAATTTTGGTAATACTTAGGGGTCTAAACTGATTTGGTTTAGTTTTACAAATTCTAATTTACTCTAGGGTTTTGAGAGGAGTTCAAGAAGAGGAGAAAAGGAGAAAAGTCAAGACATTCATCAAGTCCTTGAAGTTTTGTTGCGGAATTTCGCCAAGGATTTGATACTAAGAGGTATGTGAGTTCTCATAGTATTGGGTTCATTCACCCACATGTCAATTATGTTATATTCAGCAAAATTTTGTTCTTGAAGTTAAAGAGTTTGAATTCTTGATTAGTTTCTTGAAGTATTGTTTCCTTTCTTGAATTAGGATGGGTTTGATGATTTCTTGAGATAATCGTTTGGAGTTTAAGAGTTGTTTTGAGTAGATTCTTGTGTACTTTTGTTGGGTATTCGAATCTAAGTGATTGGGGAAGAAACCATTAGATTCTAGGTGAATTGGGGTTAGAAAACGAGTATGAAAATTCATTGGGATATCAGGTGGGATATCAGGGCAGGGTGTGGCGCGCCGCCCCACTATAGCGCCAGAGAAGAGTGTCTGTAGGTTGGGGCCTAGCTCCCTACGCCAGTCAATGTACCCCAACTACTACTCTGTAATTCAAGGGCTAGCACCATGCGCCACTCAGTGTGTCTGAGTTCTTTCAAAGGGTACATTTACTTCTCTTTGATTCTAACTACTCTAAACCACTTCTAAGCGTCTAGAAATCATTCATAACATGAAGCATAACCTTGGGTCCATAATTCAAATTCAAGGTAAGAGCTAAGAGTCAAGTCTTGAGAGTTCTTTCCAGTCTTTTGCAAACCTTTTTAAACTTGTTTTAAGATTTGAGAATTTGAATTTGAGGGAGAGTAGAGTTGGGTTCATTTTCTTTAAAATGATATATGAGAACTAAGTATTCCCAAGAGAAAATGTTTACATTTAAGCAGATAGGAAACACCGATTTATGAAAGAGTTTTTGAGCAGTTTTGAGAACCATCTCTTTTAAGAACAAGATTTTTGAGTAATAATCTCAAACCACATAAAGAGTTATGTTTTTAACCATATGAGCTTGTTACATTTTGGGAGTAGTATTGAGCACCGATATGGGGACGAGTTCAGATAACTCAAAGTCCTCATAAACCATGTAGCCAATGTGGGTAGTGTTGACACCCAATTTTGGCCCTCCGCAATATATATTAATCATCGAGCTTCTTAAATTCCAAATGATTTGAAATAATTGACTTTATAAAATTCAAAAATATATTTTTTAGTTATTTTAAATAGTTTAGTCACTTTTTATAATTTTTAAATAATATATATGTTTACATAATTATTTATATAATTAGTATATTTTATGAATACTCGAAAATAGTCTCAAAAAATATTTTGTTTTTAATTGGATATTTTGTTAATTAGTTCGGCCTAATTATAGGCTATATTTTGAGCTAATTAGTTTATAATTAAGTTAATTATTTTATCTTGTTTAGATTAAGAAGCTCGTTAGTCAATTATATTGATTTGACTCACTTAATTACTAGCCGAATTTATTAAAAAATATCAATTTGGTTACATTCCTAATTCATTGGCTAAATTCGTAATGCAATTGACCACTCAATTCGGTTAAAATTGTAACTCATTAGCCAAATCTCCCAAAACCTATTTGGGCCTTTATTTTACAACTTTCAGCAGCCCATTCTTAGTTTAAACACAATACCAAAGACCCAGCCCATTCCCTTTACCAAAATACGAACAGCAACAAAAGAACGATGCGTGTTTCTTCTTCTTCTCCACTGTGAAATGCAACAACCCAGTAAGCAGAAAGCCAGAAACCAACGCGAAATCCAGCAACGAAATTCCAGAACCGCAATGCAGTCCAGCAGCAAAATCGTGCCCAACTTGTGCGTTTTCTCTCTCTCCTGTCGTGCAAGAAGACGTTGGAAATTTTCCAGGTGGAGCGATCTCCTTTCGAGTTCGTCCTTGCTCCAAGATCGTACGACTGCCTTCATGTTTCCGTTCAAATTTGTACTAAATCGAGTTGGCAATCTTATCTTCCACGAAATTCAAATTTCGAATTTCAAAAAGGTCGATCCAAATCCCCCCCCCCAATTTCCCCCCTCATTTTTTAGCCTTTATTCTCATCTATATAAGCTCCCATTTTCTTCATTGTTAGGTTGGAGAAAAGGGTTGAGAAAAGTTGGATTTTTCTACTGATAGAGATAGAGAGAAATACATATAAGAATATAAATATATAGGAGATATAATCGAAATAGCAAGGAAGACCTTTTTTCGATCTTTTTCGTTTTCACTCGCCTTCTTTGTTTATTGGAAACTTCGAGGTTTACGCTTGTGGTGGTGAAATCGTTCCCGAAATCTCGAGTCCCAGTCGCTGCCCAGAAAGAGGTGATTGCTCTTCTTAATTTTGGTTTATTTGGTTCTTCGTTGTTTCATGTCCATATTTAAGTGTCTTTAATGGTGTTTTAGTTTTCAACATCTAAATTAGCTTAATGATTGTCTCAGTGTTATTTTATAACCTGTTCTTGCTAGATTTTTGAAGTTTTGGTGATTGAATGTTATCTTGATTTGTCTATTTCATCCTAGTTTGTACACTATTTTGCCATGAACATAAAGGAAGTTGTTTAAGCCTAATTTAGTTTCATGGAACTGATTTTGATCTCGTCTTCACTTATGGTATTAACTTTTGATTCCGAATCCATCTTGTTAATGTTTAGCTTAAATTAAATCTAATTCCAGGTTATTGTATGCGATTTTCGGTTGGCTATTTGTTTAAGCTCATGGGCTGCCTTTTGAGTTTCTGCTCTTTTTCATTATGTTGTACTTGTAGTATGTTGTTTAGATGATTCCTCTATTGTCAATTGATATCGTTGCTAAATGTTCAAGGTTACAATTTCTTACAAATACTGGATATGTTTTCCTATTGTGGTAATAGTGCTTGTAAATTAAATGAGTCTATTTGGCAGTATGATGGGGCATCATTGTGTGAGTATCTTTTCTTATTATTTTAGAAAAATGGTTAGGATCATTGTGTCTATGAAATGATCTGGTCACATGCCAGAAATCTGTAGCGTTATTTGGAATGGTTCTGTTCTTTTTGACAAGTTTCTTGAGTTGTGTGTGTTTTACTTAAATTTTCAGATTTTTGCATAGGTATTTTGTTTATTGTGACTATTTGGGTGTTTAATTTGTTGGTTTATTTTAAATTAGCATATGTTAAAATTGTGCTATCATCCTAAGAAAAATAGTCACCTTGATTAGTTTACATCTAGTTGGTTGTTGTGCAATTGTTATCTTTCAATTAATGCATGTTTGTTTCCCCTTTAAGAATGACTCTAGAATATGATTATGCCGCTTCTCTTTGTTCCATTTTTATTTGTACAAGCCAACAGTTAATCAATTGTTACTTGCTCCATAGTATTTACTCTAATCCTTATCATTTTTCTTGCATGAGCCCCCTCGGATTGAGTCCATTGGACTATTTTCATCATCTCCTTGTATTTTCGAGTATCGAGTCGACCCTCCGGTGTTCAAGAGCGAAATATAATTGACGTACAGGGCTGGAAAACATAAAAATGCAAGTGTTAAGAGCTAATCAAAGTGATGGATACGCAGAATATACAACAATATGCATCAGTCGTATGCGTTGTATATTGCATTGAAAATGGGCTAAAAGAGCCCTAAATTTTCAGCTTTGTATTTTGTTATTATTGGGCCTAAGCCCTCTTATTTTGAGTGTTACTATCCTGTTAGATTTTAGGATAGGTACAAATTTTGGCCCAAAAGCTGAAATTAGGCCTAAGTGTTGGTCAAGGTAGACAGAAAACCAGATTTGGGCCTGAACCTTCTCTCCCTCTTTATTTTATTTATTTTCGTATTTATCTAATTGTTTATTTGCTAGTTAATTCTAAGGTTTTTTCATAACTCAATTCCCCAAAAGACGAAACAACCATAACTTTAAAATCAAATAAGTATTTTATTTGACTTTAAAATATCTAGTACTTAACTAATATTTTTATTCCATCACCCTTTTCCTTTAAAAAAAAATAAGTTCAAGTCTTAAGTTGTTATTTCTTCAGATAAAGTATGCTTTTATTTTAAAATTGTTAGGCAAATAGTTAATTACCGGATAACCGCATGTTAGCGGGCATTTTGGATGCTTTCAAACCCTTTTCGAAATGCTAATAAGAACCCCGAACCCCTTCGAATATTTTCAATAGATTTCTGTTTTAATCTATTTGAAAATAAAGGTTTTCTTGATTTTGCTTAAAAATTAAGTGGCTACTCTTAAAATCAGTCTAAGTATATTTTCTTAATAAAATAGGTAGATCATATGTTTAAGATGATTCCTTAATGCTTTTAGCTTAGACTAGTGTATCCACTTAGTAGTAGGTCCTACACACCGGTAAAGTATAGGACAATCTTGTCAGCGTGGACTAGACGTTGTATCATCACATAACTCATAGTGATGGTTGTCGGTTAGAGAATCTCCCAAAGAGTTTATTTTGTATTTTCATATACAAACAGAGTTTATTTTGTATCCTTACATACAAACTGAGTATATTGTATTTTTAAATACATTGAGTTGTTATCTACTGTTTAAAAGCTTTTCTTTATACTGCGTTCTTTACTACTGATTTATATTGAAATGAGTTGATTATCCCTGAGTTGAGTTGAGATGAGGTAAGTGTTTCTTTTAGTTCCAGTTCAATCTTATGTCTTATTTAGATTTCCCTCACATGCTCGTACATTTCATGTACTAACGTCATTTGGCCTGCATCTTTTATGATGCATATACAGGTAACCAGGATCATCATCTAGCGCTTCGTTGATCCAGTTGAGTTCCAAAGTTGTTGGTGAGCCTCCTTGCTTTCGGAGGATCCCTTATTTACTTCCAGTATTTCAGTTGTTAGGATGATCGGGGGTTTTGTCCCTACATCCCTCATAGTATTAGAGGCTTCATAGATAAATAGACAGTAGTTCATGAGTCTTGTTCATTTCAGTCGTTTTGTTCTAAGACTTGAGTCTCCTCTTCGGCCAGTTGAATGTTCCCTTTAAAAATATTCACAGTTTATTATTTAAATTTATCTTTTGAGATTATTCTATGTTAAGTAAGTCTTTCGCTAGTAGTTAATCCAGGCGAAGGATTCGCTTGGTGCCAACAATGGTTCTCGAGTGTCAGTCGCGCCCAGGGTGTAGGCTCGAGGTATGACATATTGTATCTGATAGGATTACAATACTTAACAATTTACTAACTATTTTAGGAATAGTAATCTATCATGATTAATATATCTTTCTTATACACAACGTCCACAAGGTATCTCGTTTAGTTGAAATCTACCACAATTACATATTTTTCGCTTAAGGTAAACAATGTATTTTCTTCCAGCATCAATCTAACACATAGCGACACAATTTTGTAACCATCTTATAACATGTACTAGATACATTACAATAACCAATGATACAACCATTCAACAAAATCAAAGATAGATATATATTAATGTATCATCCACAATTGTTTCTTGATCAAAACAAGTAATTTACATATCTTGATTGTTACACTATTTATATATACAATATACACAATAATAATATGATACATTTATACGAATTTGTGATACAGACACGTTTTGATCCATCTCAATTGTTAATCCATTTATTACATGTATCATATACAATATATTATGATGATACATTTTTATACAAATCACAACCAGATAAAAAATAATGACAACATCATAATCCATAGATTTAAAATTATAATACACACGCGTCGTTTACCACTAATGTATCATGACTTACATATTCACACAAAAACGACAAACAAAACGTCTTCTTCAACCTTTTGCAACAAAGTCTTAACTTGTCCTCTCAATAAATCCTCGCGAGATCCAGGAGTAACCACACATTTGGCTTGACCGGTAATCCTTTTTTGGACATTTCTGAAGATGGGGTCTCTAAATTCCCCATAGAATGCCAAATAATGGGGGAATCATTCGTTATATCAATCAATGTTGATTGTTTCCCAATTCTTTTTCATGATTTCGCCAATTTTTTCTTCTCAGATTCATTAATTTTCTTTGAACAAGAAATGAAATAACTTTTCAAAAATCAAATTAAATTTTAATAAAAGAAAGAAGAACAAGGGAAATAGAAACTTACTAGTGAACAGAGGGATCTTGTTAGCAATGTTAGCAGCAACCAAGGTTGTCCAATCAGATTTGTGTGATACATTGAATTCAAATTACTCAACGATTATTATACTCAATGATTTTGAATTGATGATTCGAAATCATGAATCGTTTGTCTAATCATCTACAACGGCGGATTTGAGATTCAAGATTTTGAATTGATGAAGAAGATGAAAAAATGATTTTTGAATTTTGTGAAGTTGTTATAGATTGGAATAGATTGATATCAATCAACCTGTGTGATTGTGGGAAAAGAAAATTAGTATTGCGTGATTTGTGGGAAAAGAAAATCAGTTATGTGTGATTTAGGGAAAGAAATTAATTTTACGCTAATATTCCATATTAAGCGCAACATACAAATTTATAATGTATCATATATAATGTATTCGGATGAAATTTATGTATCCGGATGGCTGATTTTTTAAGGGATTTTTGTAAAATAGAAAAAAGTAGGGATAAAATGTAATTTATGATCTAACACTATGGAATTTAGGTAAATTATACAAATAAAAACTATAGCCATTGAGGCCTATTTATTGCCTTGCTATTTATGGAGTATAAAATAATGTTTCTTTCATCTCAATTTTTGTGTGTAATGACCTCGTGGATGAAACTAATAATTCACATATAGTTTAGGGATGTTTTTATGTTTAGTTTGTCAAGTAGAAGGATGTTTTTAAGATTTTCATTAGTTCGGGGATGAAACTAATAATTCACGTATAATATAAGGTTGTTTTATATACTTCTCTTTAATTTCAATATATAAAAATGATCTTTACAGATTTTCTTGTATTATTATTAAAATTTCTTATATGTAAAAATAACATAAAATTAAAAATGTAATGGAGAATCTCCATTCAACTAGTGACAGAACTACCCTCGTTCTAAGGGTGTCAATTCAATCTTCGATATACTTCCATTATATTGAACACTACTCAATAGTTGCAATATGGTTGAATCCATGAACTGTTAAACTCACAGACTCATATATAAAAATAGAATACCAAGAGGAACTACAACATTTCTCGTGCTTTAATATCTATCTAGGAATATTAAAGCACTAGAATTTTATTTTTATTCAATAGAGAACAATTACATAATTTAGAAAAGGGATTACATCCACAAAATCAATTATTTAGATACATACTTTTGTGGCAATGCTTCTTCTTAAGCTTTCTTTAGAGCAGTATTGCCACCAATGCAATACTTCTCACTACAGCTTGTCATGCAATTTTCAAACTTCTCATTATCTGCAAAATTAATGAGTAATAATTAGGACTAAGGAGTATTGTTGGACAGAGGGAGTATATATTAATATTAAAATACAGCTGTGTAGTTAGCAAGAGTACAAGGAGTGTTTGTTACTATACCATAATTCGTTATGAGAAATTTGTAACAATGGCCCAGAGAACATCCAACATTACAAATGTGATTTCCGATTTCAGCATGGGTGCCCCTGGGCAGTGGCTAGGGCATTCTTGAGCAGTAATAGTTTCCCTGGCACAACTTAATACAATCTGGGTAACATGTGAAATAGGCTTCAAGGATCACAGCATTATTTTGTGCAAACAAAAGCATTGCAAGGAATAAAAACAATACAACTTTCAATGCCATAATTAATTTGCACTTTTAATAGGATACTTGTTATTTGCTTGATGTGAAAAGAAAAGGCCCTCACACAAAACTATTTATAAAGGAAACATATATTATAATACTCCCCCCGTTTCAAAAAGAATATTCTAGTTTGACTTGGAACGAAGTTTAAGAAAAGAAAGAAGACTTTTTAATCTTGTGATTCTAAATTAAAGTTATGTCAAATGTACCAAAATGTCCTTTAATCTTGTGGCCTTAAATATGTCACCTAGAAAGTTGAAGTTAAATTGTTGCCAAACAAGGAAAGGGGTCATTCTTTTTTAAACAGACTAATAGTTCAGTTTGTCATCCATATCCTTATACTTCACGGAGTTTTATCCATACACCTGAACTTGTTCAAAATTAATATATTTCTTCATAATTTTTTTTTATTTGAACTATATTAAAAGTCCTTATATTTAAGACTTTAAAATCAATTACAAATTTGTTAACTTATAACAGTCCTTTCTTTATTACACTAACTATAATTATCCATCACTTCAACTAATGGTACAGAAAATATATTAAAGATAGTGAATTTGTTTTGCATTAATACATTCAATTCAGGAATTGAATGTATTTTGAAATGGCTTATCATATGTCCTTTGAAGCTAATATTTCTAGCTATAAAAAAATGTGTACAAAATTTGAATGGTTGAAATTGATCTTCTGCGGTGCTACAGAGGAGTGAATCATAGGTACAACAGTTTAATTTGATTGTATTTTTCATCCAAAAATCCACACAACTTAATTAGATTATAAAATAATAATTGTAAAATAAAAATATGTACTCTTTTCATCTCAATTTATGTAACATTTTTTAATTATCGATAGATAATTTGACTAATTTTGGAATTTAATAAATTGGGTTAGATCAACTTAAATTTTAAAATTTAAATTGATATTTCAAAGGGATAATTTCAGAGACCTCCCTTCAGGTTTTGCTATGTAACACTCATAATTAATTAATTTATATTTATTTTAAATAGGCCTAAAGAATGGCTACAAAAAAGAATCAAAATAAGGGAGATAGACGTAATGTCATAAGACACAGAGGAGGTGAGTGTTATAGAGTGAAACCTCAAGGGAGGTTCTAATGACCCTAAAGGTCATAATTGGAAATTTTTGGAAATTACCACCCCTTCCAATAGTTGTCCAGAGTCATGTTTGGTAGTTTACGAATTTGGTTTAGAAATCAGATAAGAAAAATTGTGATTTTTGGAAGTTTTAGAGTTTTGAAGACCTTAAGTTGTGAAAAGTGGTTTTTTGTCAACTAGCGAGTCTTGGAATGAGACTATGTTAGTTCCATCAACTCGGGAATGCAGAATTTGGTCTAGGAATGTTGTCGTTTTCAGTTTCAAGGTCTTTATGTGGATTTGAGATATTGAGTTGGAAGTTTACGTGTATTTAGGCCAAGAGTTGACTTTGGTCAACTTTCGGAGTTTGGATGCTCGAATTGGAATTCCGACGACACCATTGCATTCGAGTGATATCGATTTTAGGCCTATGTGAGGTCTTGGCCGAATTTTCAGAGGTACTGGGGAAGTTTGGTATTTTTTGAGTGAAATTTAGTTTATTGCGAATTTAACGGGTTTTGGGTAAATGAATCCTTGAATCCATATTCTAATGGCTACATTGAGTCTGGAATGTTGAATTTAGTGGGGAAGCATATCTGGTTTGTGTGCATGAGATTCTGAACGAATCTCAAGGTACTTTACTGAATGTTTTTGTGCTTTGGTATTTGTTGTACCTGTCATCTGTGCCTCCTTTGCATTCGCTGGCTTGGTTGCATTTGCAAAGGGTTACATGTTGCGGCCTCCGCGTTTGCAAAACTTTCACCACAATCGCAGAGGGTTGAGGGAACTGACCTTCGCGTTCGCGAAGGCTTGGGCACGATTGCAAAGGGTCGAAGTGTAGACCTTCGCGTTCGGAGAGTTGAGGCCGCGTTCACGAAGGGTTAGTTCGTGTGGTTTGCGATTATGGAGGGGAAACCGGGTTAGCGGAGACCAGTTTACCTGGCATTTTAATGACTTTAAAAATCGGGGTTTCTTTCCCATTTCATCATTTTTGGACTTTGAGAACTCTTGGGAGGCGATTTTAAAGAGAAGATTCTTCAAGTTAATCAGTTGGGTGAGTGATTTTAATATTAAACCCTTCATTACCCATTTACTTCTTCATTATTTTAGCATCAAATCATTAATTTGAACTCAAGTTTTTAGGGCCTTTTTCATTAAGTTATGTTTTGAACAAATTGAGTTTCAAGAATGGTTTCAACTCATTTTCAATTCATTTTTACTTATGAATCCCAAATGCATTGATTATTTTGATCTTATACAAAATTCCAGATTTAATCCTAGCCCTCGTGAATGATTTTTAGGTCGATTTTTACCCGATTTTCAAAATCAACTTTATAGGTGTTGTTGTTTATGTTTTCTTATTGAGATTCTTTATTTGATTAGATTGTGTGGGATCAGAGACTTACCAAAAAGGGAAGGCCCAAGTACCAAGTTGATTTTACTTTCTTTTATGGCTTTCCAAACCGGTGAACAAATTTTGTTACAAGTGTCACCAATGAAGGGAGTCATGAGGTTTGGCAAGAAGGACAAACTTATCCCTCATTACATTGGTCCATTTGAGGTTTTTGATAGTGTGAGGCCAGTGGCTTACAAGTTAGCACTGTCACCCAACTTGTCTAGGGTTCATCCAATTTATCATGTGTCTATACTGAGGAAGTACCATGGGAATGGAGATTATATCATCAAGTGGGATTCGATAGTATTGGACAAGGACTTGCAGTATGAAGAGGAACCTATTGTGATTCTTGTTCGGGTTGTCTGGAAGTTGAGAACCAAAGTGATCAAATCAGTGAAGGTTTAGTAGAAGTGTCGTCCAGTTGAGAAAGCTACATAGGAAACAAAGAGGGACATGTGGAACAAGTATCCTCACTTGTTTGAGGCTTCATGTACTATATTTTTCTGACTTAGCCAAGTTTCTTGTTTGATCTCTCGGGGTCGAGTGATGGATAAATTGGTATCTATTGTAATGACCCTTCCAGATCGTTATGGGTATACCATTGGTGAAAGATTTGGGTTAGAAAACTTTCTAAATAGTGACATTAAAATTCTTAGGCTAGGCTAGTCTTAGATGAAATCTAAGTGAGTTGAGGTCTACGGTGATCAGGGAATGAGTTGAGTGATATGTTTAAGCTTTGGTCACATTTCCTAATATCTAAGACATTAAGGAATTTGTAGTGCTTTTCAGAATCAAATTCGGATAAGTAAAACTCTCGATATCAAAATTTGCGTGAAAGGGGTTAGTTTAGAACACCAAGGTTCGAAGGTGCATTGTTAAATAGGCACTTTTGAAAAGAATTATGAGTTTCCATCCCATTAAAGTCACTAAAGGGGGTCTTGCGCCTCTATAGCGAGGGTCCGCCACTATAACGGGATGAATAAATTCTCACTATAGCGGATTGAGCTGCTATAGAAGGGTAAGTCAGAATTTAATTCAGAAAAGTCCGAAAACCTCTTATTTTCTACAACTTCATCCTTGGGAGAAAGAAAGACGATTTAGGGCAGTTTCTTTTAGTTTTTCCACCAATATTTTTGGTAAAGGTAAGTCAATTACTTCTTCAACTTGTATTTTGATTCGTAAGACTTAAAATCTAGGTTGTTAGTCTTGAGGAAGGGTTTTAACTTGCATGAATGATGGAAAGAATCCTTTTTGGGTAAGATGATCATGGGAATGGCCTAGGGTTTAGGATTTGTTTATAATTCAGTATTGTTAGGCCATTATTGAGTGATTATTGTGTTTTATTTATTATTTAGACCAAGAACAAGCTAAGGAATTACAAAAAGGGAAAGCTCAGGTGCTTTAGAGTTTCCAAGGTTTGATTCGAGGTAGGTTATAGTTATGTGTTTTCTAGTTATGTAATGTATGCATGAACATGTTTGTTTACTATTGGTTTCAAGTGTGATTGTAATTGTAATTGCGCATGATGTTTGTGATTACTGGTTGGCTCGGGTACCACGCTGATATAGGATACTAACAGTTGGCTTGAATACCATGCTTGGCATGAATAATGGTTGGCTCGGGTACCGCGCTGATACACTGACAATTTGTGTATAGGTTCCATGAGAGGACTAGATATGTATTGTTGTGATCATGTGGGACATGTTTCATGCATTGGTTAATTCAGGATATTGTGAATGAGAGTCTATGTCTGTTGTGATTGTTGATATATGTGTTGACCTGTATTACTATATCATGGTTACTTGTTTACATTTATATCCTTGGAACTAACCATATGATCCTACCCGTACATGGTGATTGTGTTCTGATTCTGCACTTGCTCTTTTCTTGTGGAGTACATGGCATATTCAAGCAGCTAATATGATACCTCAGTTGAGAGACACATGACCTTTGAATCCAAATGTGATCTACTCTTTCGGGCTGCCATAGGCTCTTCTCTATTTCTTTGTCCATCTTTTTGGACTTAGATATTTCATAGAGTTTAGTTTATTGTTTTCTTAGTTGGGGTTGCATCCCCTTATTCAGCTACTTAGAGTTTTGGTACTATGACTTTCATATTCCTCATAGTGGATTTTGATTATGGGTTGAGTTTATGGCAGCTTGCCCCCTTATTGTTTTCAGACTGTATTTCTTAGTGTTCTATATTTCTATTTTGCTTCTTAAAGTGGTTGATGGGTTAGTTGAGGTAATGGTTCTCCCATCGGAGGGTTAGTGTGAGAGCCACTTACGACGATTTTGATCGTGATATTAATATTCTGAAGAAGAAAAACATAATTTATAATGTACCACAGTCTCAAAGTTCATATAGCTTGAATCTCAAGAAGAAAAGAGTGGTACAAAAATTGAAAAAGAAGTATTATTTTATAATAAATAGCAAGGCAATAAATAGGCCTCAAAGTAAAAGTTATAGGTTGGATATTTATTATTCTTAGCAATCATCTTTCATGATACCACTATTTTTTGCTTATACTTTATATTTGTATAGAATATTAAATATATATAAATATTTTATTGAGAATATAATAATTAAGATGAACAGTGAATCTGATAGCTGTTCGGAATCAATTAATCTTAAGTTCTAACCCTGTTAGATCTACTCACCCAAGTATTTTTGTTATTTGTAAGTCCTTCTTCTATCTTTAACACATGTTTCACAAAATAGGACAACTATAAATAAAATAGGACATTTTCTATATATCTCGTGAATCGAACGTACTTAGGTAGGGTAAAGCCTTTCCTATCAAATTTGGATTTGCATAGGATCGATTTTTTTTTACTATATGGGTAAAGTCTCTTCAAAGAAGATTTCATATTCAACGGAATTCGGACGCTAGATCTCTCATTGAAGATAAAGAAGTAGTTATCACTTTATCATAATCTTTATGATAATTTAGTATATGCTTATGCCTTCGTGAAGTAGTTAAAAATGTATTTTTTATATAGTTTTTTTTATAATAAATTAGGTTATTAAGGAGTAAATTATCAACAACAAAAAAACCCAGAATGCAAATAACAAAAGATTGTGCATGTTAAATTGTTAATCGTGAAAAATACAAAGAACTAACAATAATTATTACTCCTTTCGGTCCAAAGTAATTGATGTTTAATGCTCCTAAATATTAAGAGGTGTTTTGGCTAGGCATCATTTATTTGTATTTAATGGAATTTTACATAGATTTTAATATTAGGATTTTGAATAAAATCTTAATATTATTAATAGGTATTTTGGTGAGGACAATTTTCATTATCATTATATCCACAATCACACATATATATACCATCTCCAACATTATAATTATATTAGTATAATATTAACGCGATGTGGGAAATTGTTATTGTTTGATCAATTTTGAAATTTGAATCCTTAGTCCTCTTCCATCACAAAAATTCACAGAAAAGCATTGCAAGGAACAAAATCAATACTATTTATGTATCTTGTTTAAATTGATATGTGTTGTATTTCTATTAGATACATTAAATAAGAAATTATTGCTCATAAGATGTTAGGATTGAGATCGATACATTACTATTTGATAATTGTTATGTATCAGATACCTTTAGTATAAATTCGAATTTACGTATCATGCCTAAAAAATAGTGCAAGATACATTATTATTTATGTAACTTATTTTGTTTGAGAGCAGAATCCATATGTATCATAAACTAGGAAAATTATCCGCGCTTCGCGTGGCTATATGAAATATTTATAAGATAATAATATTAATGTTTATATTTAGGTTAGTATCGAATATATAAGTTAATATTGATATTTCTCTTCATCTGTGATATTATATGCTTTTTCATTTTTTTAAAACATAAAACATAGATTATTATATTTTTCATTGTTTTTAAGTGCAAACTATTCAGATGTATATAGTAAAACAAAATATTCACCATAGTGAAGTAAATGGAATAAGAGGTAATATTTTGAAATAACAATATATTGTATTACGTTGAAAATATTGTGTATGTTTTAATCTCCTCTATCTTTTGTAGGAGTACTAATTTTCTATACAAACTCTGATTTCGTAAAAAAATAAATTATTATGTCTTTATTATTACATTTTCTTATTATAAATTTTTAAACATAAATTGAATATTTATAAGAAATATGAAAAATGAAACATACAAAAATTATGAATAATATTTAATATTAGAAGTTACAAGTAAGATGAAGAGACATGAGTTATAAATAATTCAAATGTATAATTTTATTAGACATGAAATGTATTAATAATTATGCATTGATTTTATTTGTAAAATAAATAAAAGAAAATAATGGGTAAAAATATAAAAAATGAACAAAAAAATACAATAATCGGTGATTGTATAAAATTTATAAATACATTTCAAACAAAAAAGAACGGTGAC
>JAJONS010017266.1:0-41549 GCA_029582315.1 Solanum tarnii x Solanum tuberosum
ATATGTTCAGTGGGGGGGGGGAGTTAAAGTGAGACTGCAACTACGCACACCGCTATGAGAGGTGAGGGATTGGGTCGGTATATGAGGTGATGAGTTGGAGCGTCGGTGATAAAGATGAGTAACTGGTGGTTGGAGATGTAATGTGAGAGGACAAGAGAGGGCAGGGGGTGGCTTTTATATATGATGTGGAATGGTACGGAATCTACAGTAGGGGAAATCTAATGGAAGTCAGGGGAGAGGGAAGTAGTGTGAAGATTACCTGAAGCCGGAGTGATGAAATGACCTTACTATGGTTTCTTCCTCGGTGGACCACAAAGTAAACAATCACTTTGGCATGTATCTCGCATCAATGGAATGGTTGGGGGAAGCAGCGTGTGATCTCGAGTAGTGGTGTTGGAAGTAATATCTAGATTTGAATTGTTTTGGTTTAAAGTATTCTCCTAGTTTAAATATGAAATTTTTTATTTTAAGTGGTAAACATAGTAGCAAAAGGAAAATGTCCTCGAAAGATTTTACATCCCGTGAGAGATAAAGTCTGGAGCTTGTAGATTAAAAACATTGATGACAATGATGGGACACCGAAAAACCGAGATAGACACAAGGTATGGAATACGACTCTAATCTATGTTTATCATATGGTTGGAGCCATGGGTAGCATAGACAACCAAATGTACGAAGAGATTCATATGTGGGGTGCCTCTTTGAAAAGAACTTCTAATTGTTGGTGTTTTTTAAATAAATGTGGCAGCACAAAGTATTTGAAAATGTCTCTCAATATTTTATTAAGCATAATAGGGCTTTAAATAGCAAACTTGATAACATAATCTGTAGAAAATTTGCATTAATTTAAAAAGACTAAATAATCGCAACAATTAAAACAACTTAACAAATATTTGAAATTCAAATTCATCTTAAAACAACGTAAATTATTATTTTAAAAAATGACTGCAGTAACTAAAAGCAAACTCAACACTCCTCCTTTGCTTTATGAGAAAGGTAGCATGATGGAAGACAAATATCCAAAAATTGGAGGGTCAACTAGATTGGTGAAGCTGCGTTTGGACTGTGTCAATAAGGTGTCGATGACGTCTTTCTACTAAGGCGACCCTTTGGGAAGTGTGGCGGGGAGAAACAAGGTGTTGTATGCCATTGGAATGAAGGTATGGTTCCATGGTCTTATATTGTCTACCTCCATCAGTGTAAAGTGTAAGTATTTTGTTACCAAAATGGTTTTCACGCATGGGATGTAAGCGTTGGAAGTGTTTTTGAACCTCATGTTTGCTTTTCATTGTGTACAACAAAATGTATCTGATGAAATGATCAATAAAGAAAAAATAGTATCACTTTTTATCAATAGAGAGAACATGGGATGGCCCCACAAATAACTGTAAAGTATTTCTAATAGAAAGTTGTAAGACAAAGTGTTGGAAGAAAATGAAAATCTGTGCGCTTTATAGCAACAACAAGAATTACCAAAATTGAACTTGTCCTTGGAAGAATATGAAAGACATGAATTAAGTAAAATGGAAAATAAAACTCGAGAATGGGGGTGGCCCAATCTTCGATACCACAAATAAAGGGAAGGTCGAGCGATTGTGAAATTAATGTTTAGTCGAGATAGTGATGGCAATTCCTAGAGTCCTGCTTTATTCGGGCCACACATTAGAGGGGTTCCTGTAGTCAGATCCTTCATAAGAAAATTAAAAGGAATAAACTTCTATTGAGGTTAGATTATCTTTGCAAAATTGATGCACTGAAACAAGTTTGCGCTTGTAAACAGTATTTGAAGCATTCAATGAGTGGTACTAACTTGAGGAATTAGAATCACATTATCGTTACCCATTGTCACTTCCTCGATCCCTTTGAAGTCTTGAACATTGCAGAGAGAGTTGGTATCAAAGTGAATATAGTGAGACACACCTGAATGGAGAATCCAGGGGTCATTTGGCATTGTTTGTTCAATAAAATTTGTTTTTGGTTTAAAGTTGTTATGGGACCGAGAACAACAAAGACTTGCGGTATGTCCAAATTTGTCACAAAGTTGACAACGGACTCGTGAAGATTGGTGTGAGAATTTGTGCCACTGAGAATTATCCATGTGATGCTGGGAAGTGTTTCTTTGAGAGGGCTGCCTAATTTGGGGACACCAATTATTATTATTTGGTTAGTGTCCATTGTGGCATGGGCCTGATGGTGGATTGGTCACACGTAGAGCAGCAACTGCAGTGACCTGGGTGGTAGTCATATTTAGATCCTCATGTTTGATGAATAGTTCATGATCCAAAAGCTTATCAAAGTGTTCCTCATAGCTAATTGGAGAGTCATGTGCTCGTATGGCCGCTGAGATCTCACGAAAGTCAGGCCCAAGGCAACTCAATATTCTCACCATAAGTTCTTTGTTATTGACGGTTGAACCATCTATGGTGGGTTTATCGGAGAGAGAGTGAATGTCTCGCATATATTCATCAATTTATTCATGGTCTTTATTGGCTTGATTGAGATGGTGAAGAAGGCTGAAGATGAGGGTTTGCGATTTGTTCACAATGAAAGTGTGAAGTTCATCCCACGTTGATTTGGAGGTGAGCGGATATGCTACCGTGGTTTCAATTATGGTATCAACAGAAGTCATGAGAGCATTTTGGATTACTTTATCCTGACAAAACCAATCCTTATACTTGGGGTTGGCATTCACAAGGCCATTAGTGGTGACTGTTTAAGGTGGGGACAATTTAGTGCCGTCAAGATGACTATAGAGGTCATGGCCATGAAGCATCATTGCAATCTCGGCCTCTAGATCGTAATATTGTGGCTGCCAGGTAATTTAATGGGCAGTTGTGAGGAAGGGTTGAATTGAATGAGATGTTTGAGGACTGGAGCTGCGTCGGCATTAACCACAGAGGTGGAAGGGGCAATTTGTACACAATTTTTTTTATTAGATCTTGGATGGGGTACTTGTTAGTGTATATTAGCGCTGATACAATATAAATGCACAGAAATAGAATGAAATTGTATGTTTATTAAGGAGCCTCCAATGGAGTTCTTATACAGGGTTAACAAAGTAGATCGTTATATCCTAACCCCTAGAAAATAGGAACTGATAAAGTTACGTGACCTACACTAATTGAATAATAAACTTTACAAACTGAAAGCCTAATTTGACTGAACGTGACTTATCCTTATTGACCACAATGTTACGTGCTCTGTTAATACATAGCTTAGTCCACTAGGCTTTCTTTTATCATTAACGAAGAAATTACTTAACCAAATTATTACTACAATAAGATTTGTTGAACACTTCTATGTTGCAAATAAGTTGTTTATACCGAATAAAAACTTCACAAGTGTTGCATTTTTAGACATGTAATTACTTCGATTATGTTGGGTTCGACCCCAACCTTGTTTGATTACTATATTATCTTCGACAAATTCTACATCGTATTGTTGGGACACAAGATTAATGCTTTAATATTATAAGTTTATAGCTCTTAGTTATATTGCGAATCCTAGTTTTAGCAATACAAATTCTTTTCAACTCTTATAGAATAGAAATCTAACAATTAATTATTCCTTTAATTATTATCATTTTCACCCTATTATTCGTTGGATTTTACCTCAGCCTTATTTGGATTACTATATTTGCATAGGACCGCATTATATAATCTTAGGGTGTAATTTTGAGTGTATCAGGAACCATAGATGTTTGTTATGTACAAGTGTAATTCAATGTTGATGTATGATATGATGGGTTCTTTGAATATGACAAGTAAACAAAATTCCTCAATCCAGGAATAACTTCAAGGAGGAGATGCCTGAAAAGGAATGAAGGACAAAAAATCAAAGAATATTATTTTAGCAGAGATGGAGGACTTGGTAGTTATTGCGTACACAAGATTTTGGTCAAAACATCACGAGATATATCTCTTTCTTTTTGAATATCAAACACAGTCCAACTCTCAAACTCCAAAACCCTCTCTCCTTTGGATATGGAGGGTAGATATCTAAAAAACACTTCTTTTACAATTATAGGAATACACACTTGGAAAAGGAAAAGAATCATCAGGCAAAGCTTGCAAGTACACAAAGATCAAAATATTTGGTCAAAAAGAGTGGAAGCACCTCCGAGTCCATGATGAGACCATTAAAAATAATGTTGAAACAAGAATATTTCTTGATCACATCCTTTTAGTCTACTTTCTATCCTGAAAATCTAATGCTTTCATAAACTTCGGAGTAATTATCTTTATCGTTTCCACGTTGATCTGTTACTGGACCACGGCCTATGTTTGACATTAACATGGCTTCTTCTTGTTTGTAATATAGATGAATATATAGTAAATTAGGCTTCAAGTATTGGTCCTCTTTTGTCCTTTTGATGAATATATATAATAAGAGGCTCCAAGCCTTGACCTAGTTATTACATATGAAAAGCCATTTTAAAAATACGCCACCGTCTCTACTATTGATGTAACATAACGATGTTGGATAAGCATATTAACCTAATACTCCCTGTTCTTACTGTCCACAACAATATTTTTTCGTTGGGACAGTGCTCTATTTCTCTCCTCGAATTCAATGACTAAACCTCACAAACAAATGTCAAGCCTAACACATCTTGATCCACTATATGTGCATCCATATTCAGTATCTCATTGTAGCTATGGTACAAGAATGGATCCGCGTCCCTAATGCCTTCCAATAATGCACCTTTTCCACCCAATTGCAGGAAATATACGCAACAAAAAAAAGCTCTGATTTGTATATCATATGCTAAGGCTAACACAGTCATCGTACCAAAGAACCAAAATTACTCAAGGTGTAACAGAGTCACTTTAGATGCTACAGCATGAACAAATGGTATGATATATTGAATATGTGTGAGGTGTTTACTGATCATCGTAATTGTAGCATGAGTTCACTCAAAAGGATCTGAATTTGAGACAACGAAGTTGTATGGAGTTACTTAAAGATTATGATGTCACCATTCAATACCATGCGGGTAAGGCTAATGTAGTGGCAGACGCTTTGAGTCGAAAGGCGGCAAGTATGGGTAGTTTAACTTGCTTGAGTGTAACTAGATGACCTTTGGCTAAGGAAATTCAGACCATGGAGTCTAAGTTCATGTAGTTGGTCATCCCAGAGAGAGGTGGGGTGTTACCTACCATTGAGGTTAGGGCCACATTCATTGAGGAGATCAGGCCAAACAGTTTGACGATGATAATTTGGAGGAGCTTAGAAAGAAGATTGTGATTGGTAATGCACAAGAGACCACTCTCGATACGGAGAGTGTGCTCAATTTTAAAAGAAGGATATGTGTTCCTAGAGTAGATGACTTGATTCAGAAATTGTTGGCAGAATCTCATGGTTCGCGATATTCTATTCATCCGGGGGTGACCAAGATGTATCGAGATTTGAAGCGAATCTATTGGTGGTTGGGCATAAAGAAGGATATAGCGGAGTTTGTGTCTAAGTGTCAAAATTTTCAACGAGTGAAGGATGAGCACGAAAGGCCTGCAGGGTTTCTTCAAAGAATGCCAATTTCGGAATGGAAGTGGGAGAGGATAGCCACGAATTTTGTGGTTGGTCTTCCCAAGACTTTGGAGAAGTTTTATTCTATTTTTGTAGTATTTGATAGATTGACTAATTCAGCCAATTTTATTCTGGTAAGAATAGATTATAATGTTGAATAATTGGCTAAGGTGTATGTGAAAAAGATAGTGAGGTTGCATGGGGTGCCCCTCTTTATCATCTCAGGCCGTGGTACCTAATTCACATCCAAGTTTTGGAGGAAATGACATGATGAATTGGGCACACAACTCACTTTTAGTACCGATTTCCATCGACAGACAGACTGGAAATGGAAAAGGACTATTCAGGTGTTGGAACACATGTTGAGGGCATGTGTGATTGATTTTGGAGGGCATTGGGATAAGTTTTTACGTTTTTGTGAGTTCTCTTATAATAATAGTTACCACTCTAGCATAAATATGGCACCATTTGAGGGACTCTATGGGAGGGGATGTAGATCACCCATAGGATGGTTTGAGGCTGGAGATGTGAAACCTTTAAGGGTTGCTTTAGTAAATGATGCTCAAGATAAGGTGAGTAGTATTCAAGCTAAGCTTTTAGCAGCTCAGAGTAGACAGAAATAGTATGCTGACCATAACGTAAGAGATACGATATTTTAAACTGGTGAGAAAGTTCTTCAGAAGGTATCACCCATGATAGGGGTGATGAGATTTGGCAAGAAGGGCAAGCTATGTCCGTAATATATTGGTTCATTTGAGGTTCTTGAATGTGTAGGCCAAGTGGCTTATAGATTGGCTTTACCTCCTAATCTATCTATAGTTCATCTGGTATTTCATGTGTCCATGTTGAAGAGATATCATGGTGACGGGAATTATATCATAAGGTGGGAATCAATTGTGTTAGACAAAGACCTCCAATATGAAGAGGAACTAGTTGCAATTCTTGATAGCGATGTGCGTAAGTTAAGGACCAAGGAGATTAAGTCTGTGAAAGTTCAATGGAAGCATCGTCTAGTTTAAGAAGCTACTTGGGAAACCGAGAAGGACATACAAGACAAGTATCCCCAATTGTTCGTCGATTTAGGTACTACTCCATTCTTTCTTTAGCCTATTTTTCCTAAGTTGTCACTCGGGGAGGAGTGATGGGTAAATTGGTATCTGTTGTAACGACAAGTTCCCGTCGTTATAGAAAACCAACGGGGAAATAATTTAGGCCGGAAAACTTTTTCGTACTAACTTGGCATTTCCCAACCTAGTCTACATTTGGATGAAATCGGAGTCTGTGAGTTGTAGGGAAATCTCGTAGCAATTAGGTGATCTAATTATGAGTTTTATCACATAAGTAGATAGCTTAGACGTTAAGGAACCCGTACGACTTTACAAAATTAAATTCGGGCGAGTAGAACTCCCGAAATTGATCTTAGAGTGAGCGGGTATTTTTTTAGTGTTGTTGGTCAAAGGTGTGTTGTGAATTGGGGGCATTGGAATTATAAAATTCGCTCATTGTTCCGTGCAAGCCGCTACAGTGGGAATTTGAGTGGCCACGGCACGACCGCTGTAGCGGGGTGGTACCGCTGAGGTAGGGCAGACGCGACTTAAAGTCTGAAATAAACCTAAAAACGGTTTATTCTGCATTTTTTGAACTTGAGAGCTAAGAAATGAACCCAGGGGTTTTCTTGACAGTTTTCCCCTATTCTTGAGGCTAAAGGTAAGATTTTAACTCCCCGAATCCATTTTTCAAATTCGTAGAACGTAATCTGATGAGTAATTAATGATAAGGAAGGGTTTTGATGTGGAACTTATGGTTGAGAAAGCCTTAATCTTGGCATGGGGATCATGGGTATGATCTAGGACTGATAGAATTATTTGTAACTCGGGTAACTAGTTATGATTTATTGATTCCCGTGTTAGATAGATTGTTTGTAGACAAAGAACATGTGAAACGAGTCCGGAAAGGGAAGGATCAAGTTTCTTAGGGGATTCAAGCTTTGTTTGAGGTAGGTGATGGTTGTGATTCTATGATTGTGTGATGTATGTTTGTTCTTACTTCATTATGATACTTGTATGTATGCGAATGTTCCATTATTGATCACTAATTGTAAATGAGGATAGATGAATGATGAATACCATGAATCATGACTTGATTGTATGATTATGAGAATGTACTTAGTGACTGTGATTATGGCTTGTTGAATGGATCGTGTGTTGCGTTCCGACACACTAACTCGGATCGGTTGCCACGTTTCGATATACTTATTAGATCGGGTACCACGTTCCGGCATAATCATTGGATCGGGTACCACATTCTGGTATGCTAATAGTTTGGGTTTGGGTTCCATGAGAGGACCATTGACTTGACATATCTGTATATTGTGAATTATGTGAAATGCTCCATTGTTCTTAAAGTTATTGATATTGTATATATTCAGTATATGGATGTTGTTGTATTATTTTAATGGCTTATGTATGTTGCACTTAGTGGGATAGCCGCCTGATCTTGCCAGTACACTGTAGTTGTGTACTGATACTGCATTTTTTCTTTCTTTGTTGAGTACAGGGCATGTTCCAGCGGCTATTGACAGACCTCGCTTAGAAGATCAATGATAGTAATTCGAATTCAAGGGTGAGAAGTTCTTTTGGGCTTTCATGAGTTTTCTTTCTGTCTATGTCCACATTTCGTACTTAGACTCTATAGTTACGTGTTAGAATATTAGTTTGGGGTTCTAACCCTTCTTGTTTAGATTTATGGTTGAACTTTAGATGTTTTGGTACATTGTCTTTCAGGTTCTAGGTAGTATTTCCGTATTTTGTTTTTGTTGGTAGACTTTCGTTTGGAGTTTATGGGAAGTCTATTTCTTTCCTTAGCATTAAAACTTGCTTTCGTAAACTAAAATGCTTTAGTATTTTCATTAAGTTGGATAGCTAATTAGTAATAATGGTCCTCCCACCGAAGGGTTAGTGTGGGTGTCAATCACGATGGTCTAGGTCGTTAGAGAGTATTAACAACTCACAACCCCAATAAACAATGTAGCTAAAGTGGGTAGAAAGGGTCATACTTGTTAGATGATTCCTTATTACTTTTTATCAAAGACTAGTGGATCCACTTAGTTGACGAGTTCTATACCCCGGGAAGGTATATGACAATTCTGATAGCATTGGTGAGACGATGTATCATCACATAACTCATATTGATGGTTATCGGTTAGAAAATCTCCCAAACAGAGTTTATTTGTTTTTTTGCTTACAAACTGAGATATATTGTATTTTTCAATACATTGATTTGTTGTCTAGTTTTTTGAAAGCTTTTCTTTATATCGCATTACAATATTTGCTTTTATACTGAAAAAAGTTGAGTTTAGTTGAGTTGGTTGAGTTGAGAAGAGGTAAGTTGTTTCTTCAGTTCTAGTTCAAGCCTATGTCATGTTTAGATTTCCCCTCACATGCTCGTACATTACATGTACTGACACCATCTGGCATGTATCTTTTATGATGCAAATACAGATAACCACGCTCATCTTTAAGCGCTTCATTGATCCAGCTGAGTTCCAGAGTTGTTGGTTAGCCTCCTTGATTTTTGAGGACCCCTTATCTACTTTGAGTTATTTCAGTTGTTAGGATGATCACAGGTCTTGTCCCGACATCCCTAATAGTATTAGAGTCTTCATAGATAAATAGATAGACAATATTAGTTCATGAGTCTTTTCCATTTCTTTGTCAAATGTTATAAAGACTTGAGGTACCTATTGAAGGCTAGTTAAATATTTTATTACATTTTGAGTTATGCTTTTGAGTTAAAGCTGTATTTTGAGTTCGTCCTATGTTAAGTAAGTCTTCCGCTGAGAATTGAGCCAGTCTAAGGGTTCGCTTGGGTCCAGCAATGGTTCTCGAGTACCGGCCACATCCAGGGTGAGGCTCGAGGTGTGACAAATATACTCATCGTTCAAGTATATGTCGATGACACTATCTTTTGAGCTACATTGGATTCACTATGCGAAACATTTATGAAGCTAATGGGAATTGATGAGTTTAAATGAATATGATTGGGGAACTAAGATTCTTTTTTAGCTTACAAGTTAAGTAGTCATCAAGATGCACTATGATCAATAAACAAAAGTATATTGGTGATCTGCTAAAAAGCATCCAGATGGAAAGTGTCAAGCCCATTAATACTCCATTTAGGACCCCTACAAAACTAGATATTCTCAATCCAAGTCCATCTGTAGTTGAGACAATGAATTGAGGAAATATTGGATCTTTACTATACATCAAAACAAGCAAAATAGATATAGTCTTCTGTGTTGGAATGTGTTCAAGACTTTAGTCCTGTCCTAAGGAGTTTCACTCGAAAGATGAAAAAATGATTCTAAGTAACGGAGACTCCATATAGCTTATATGTAAACTACTGATTTAAACTATGAGGTAGGATTCAAGCACCAACATATTTTGTTTAGACTCTCTCATGTAATGGACTTAATGAACTATAAGCTACCCGTGGGAATTAATTTTAACTATTACAATCAAATGTAAAATGTCATACAAAATCAATAACACAAGTAAATAATAGATTAGTACCCAAAGTTGATTAAGAAAAACAGATACACAAGTTGTTAGCAAGATAGAGAATGGAATAATTGGTGCTCCTCCCTCTGTATATTTATGTTCAAGTGAGTTTCAAAGGAGCTAATGATATAAATAAATTTGTATATGCATAATTCATGTCTTGCGATGACATTGACTCTTAAATAGTAATTGTTCGCTCCGGTTTTTGAGTAAAAATAAAAGCATAGTATGAATAAGAATAATAAAAATCTTAACAGTAAAAAACATTGAAAGCAACAGTAATAGGACCATTTATGTAATGTTTATATGTACTAACTCATCATAAGTACAAAGATTAATCGAAAGTCATGAACATGTATAAATTCTATGATTGGCTTCTTTTTGACAAAGATAATAATTGTGTATTATATATCATGATACCCTATATCCATAAAATAAACAAAAATGAAGTCACAAAAAAATAAGGATCTAAATTAAAGCATGATTTCTAAAATAATGTAGTTCGATAGAGAATAGACAAAGTGGAGTAAGGATTTACCCTCTTGTGGTGTAGTGAATTGTTCATTATCATAGATCTCGAATCTACACTCGTTCTTCAAACCATGTTAGGAGAGACAAAAAAGGGAATAAAAATATTTTGTGAGATGATATGCAAATTAAAGAGAGTGGTGTTCTTGTGAATGTAAAATCTTCTATGAACTTGAAGATTTGATTTGACTTGGAGCATGAAATGAAAGAGTCATCTCTTGCGAAAGGCATATGTAAGAAGGGGTAAAGGAAAAAGACTTTATTTGTCTCAAGAAAATGGAAAAATCTTAATGTACCCATGGATGACGAAAGTTGCAAATCAGCATGAAAATTGCAAGAGACAGAGGGAGAGAGAAAGTGTGGCGGATGAGAAGAAAATAGATTTAGGGTTTGGGCTAGAATATTTTTTTGGTGCTGATTCGGAAAGGTTTATTTTGGAAAAGAATTGACACAAATGAAAACCTATAGATTATTAAATATATTTTTCCTGATTTTTCTTTCTCTATTTCCTTTAAAAGGAATTATTTTTATTTTATTGTTCTTTTTTTCTATCCTTTATTATTTGTTAACGGTTTTAAAATAGGGTTATCTCTTTCTTTCTTATCGTCTCTTTTTCTCTCTTTCTAAATTCCTTTTCATATGTATATTTTCTTCTATACCAAGTTTTCTCTTCTTTTCCGTAATTTACTCTTTTTATGAAATTCTTCATTTTCCTTAAAACCACTCAATAATTAGAAATACACTGTTCTTTCATTAATTTCTCTTAGAATTATTGTTATTTCATTTCTTATCCAAAACATCTCACCTATCTATTTATCTCTATTTCTTTATTTTCTACTTTATGATCTTCTCTCCCCCCCCTCCCCCCAAGTAAAAAGTCTAATAATTTTCACGGCCTGAAATCTCAGGTCATTATAACACCTACTAACAAAACTAGTAGGTAAGCCAAGCACATAGCCTGTAACGAGAATCAACAAGCTATTACACCGAAAAGAAACACATAGAAAGTAAGGAAAGATCATCAAATAAATTAAAAAAGAGGCATACAATCTTATGTTTATTTCATGAAAAATATTTTTTAAATAAAAGTATTGTTTCATGCAAAACTATTTTTTTAATAAAAAACATTGTTACATGAAAGAAACAGATAGAAAGTAAGGACACAACATCGAATGGAAAAACTTTCTTAAAAGAAAAAAGAATAGTCACTTCTATGAATGTTTCATAAAAAGACGTGTTACTTCAAATACTTATGACCTTCTTCATCTAACATGGTCCTCCTTCTCCTCAACCCAAGAGATTAACATTCATACGTCGTCATTCTTTTATCCTTCTTCTCCATACTTACCACCTAATTTTTTTTTGGTTCTCTAATTTTTATTTCACTTCTTTCTACACTTTTAAGAGGTAAGCTTTTGCGACTCAAGACTCAATAAATTACTGACCGTCAAATTACAATTCAGAGAAAGAAAATGAATTTATTTAACCTCGAGGTTGTTTCTGCATTTTTTCATACTTTAACTATTTTTCCCCTTCACATAACTTAGTTATAGCTCTTGTGTGGTGGTGCATTGGGTGGCACATTTACCTAGGTGTTTTGGAGTAAGTTTTTCCTCTTGGAGCCTTTTAAAATAAAAGAGAGTTGGCTTTAGTCAACATCTAGAAAGTCTGATATTGAATGAGGATTCTATTTGTTCCATCAGCTCCAAAATATATTTTTTTGCCTAGTAGTGTGGTTGGTTTGGGTTGTAAGGCTTTCATTTAACTTTATATCTTTAGATAATTTAGCTTTAAATTTTGGCATAAGTTTGACTACTATTAACAATCATGTTTAACACTCTCAGATGGAAATTTAATCAGCACAGTTTGCTCAAGAATATTGTGTTTGATCTAGAACGACCTATGGTTTGGATCCCAAGGTGTTTGTGGATGACTTTGTGGCTTTTGTCTTTTTGTTTGGTGTTTCGTTCTAAGTTTTGACTTGGGTTAACATTTTTACGAGCTCAGATTGTGCCCATTTTCTGGTTACAAGTTCCTTTAGCTATTGAGGACCTTTTAGTCAAGTCATTTCATGGATTCCTAGTGTGGGTCCCACTTTCTCATTTTCACTTGATTTTTGGGTGTTTCTCTAATTATTGCAAATTTTAAGTCTAAATGTCCATATTATTGTTGTAATAAAAAGTTATCTACTATGGCACTGCTCGGAGGTGATTTGAATAGGAGAGGTCAAGTTTAGTAGTTTTGGAGCGTTCATATTTTACTTTGAGGTAGGTTACAATTAACTTGTTCTTACATGGAAAATGTAGGCACAAAAGATATGCAAATCAATACATTGAATGTACATGCATGAGATATATGCATGAGAATTTGAATGTGAAACTAAAATACATTAACTTATATAATGATTAAGTAGTAAAACATGCAGCTGTAGATACAAAAACTAAAATAACTGAATGTAAGGTCAAACCAATAATCTGAATATCATTACATAAGATTAAATAATAATCTTTGAAGAATTAAAAAAAACCATTGAAGAAAACATATTTATTTTGTGGGAAATTTACCATTAACCAACATAGACCATGTGATCTATAAGATTGAATCTGGTGTTTTTCTTACAAGAAAAAAGAGATTTTCCTACTTGCCAAGGTAAGGACCATACATATTGGGCTAGAACCTGAATCAACATCACATGGAAAATGTAGGCACAAGAGATATGCGAATCAATACTTTGAATGTACAAGTATGAGATATATGCATGAGAATTTGAATATGAAATTGAAATACATTAACTTATGCAATGACCAAGTAGTACAACATGGAATTGTAGATAGTAAAATTAAAATAAATAAATGTAAGGTTAAACCAATAATCTGAATATCATTTCATAAGATTAAATAATAGTCTTTGAATAAGTAAAAAAAAAGATTGTAGAAAACATAGTGCTTTTGTGGGAAATTTACCATTTACCGACATAGACCATGTGATCTATAAGATGGAATCTGGTGTTTTTCTCACAACAAAAAAAAGATTTTCCTACTTGCAAAGGTAAGGACAATACATATTGGGTTAGGATGATCCACTACCCATGTCTTCCGAAGATAAATCCTACAAGGGTAAGTAGTTAGGGGCATATGAACTACTTCTAAAGAACAAACTTCTACCAGCAGTACTGCTTCCATTCTAAAGTCCTCTCAATGCTAAAGTAAAATCCCAATGGAATAGACAAAATCATAATCATATCATAGTCAAAATACTTTATAAGGCAACAATTAAGACTACAAATCCAATTATAACTTTATATTAGACTAGCTCCTTTAAAGCCGATAATTCAATAACTTCATTCATTATGAAGCTTACCTATCTAAGCGTATTAAACTTCATTTCTTTCAAATGATAGAATATATTTCACAAATCACTGACACTTTCTCTGGAAAAAATCGTTTACTCATAAATCATCACTTTCTTAAAACTCGCATATATTCATAATCATAATTTATAAGTTCATAAGCGTAGTTTATATTTATAAAATAGAAATAGGAATGTGTTCATGTGAGATCAATAAAAATCATGCATAATAAGATTAAATATAATTAATTGAACTCATGGAAAATTGCATAAACCCTAAATTTTGGGTGAAATCAATTTGAAGTAAAAATACTTTCGTGAAATACTTCTTAAATAATGCACTTGATATTAAATATAAGAATACTTTCTTGAAATATAATGTACAAGAATTATAATATACTTTATTGAATCTTTTCTAAAATAATGCACTTGAAATTAAAAATAATAATACTTTCTTGAAATACTTCTTCAAAATAATGTTCTTAAAACAAAATATTCTTTCTTGAACTTGTTATGGAAATACTTATTTAAAATCTTGAACAAACTTTATTTGCGAAATTAATGCATAGGAAATACTATGAAAATATTTTTAAATAACTTTGAATAGAAAGGGGTCCATGTGGTATAATAAGTATTAGCCATGAACCAATCATCATAAATGACATGAAGTATAATAATTTTGCTCATAAAATCAAGAATCAATGATAAGAGATAATGGGAATTCAAAATAATATAATCTTTGTAAAATCCCTAGCCTTGATCTTAAAAAATATATATCATACAAGTATGGAGCGAGGAAGAACAAAATTCCTCATTTTGATAATCTTAAATGCCTTAAAAGCTATATTAATCTTGAAAAAAGAACCCTAACTTGAAGAAGAACAATCTAGAAATTCTTTCTTGAGATTTTAAAATAAGTTTCTTGAAAATCCTATAGTCAAGTATTAAGATTTCAATTATTGATTCATGATTATAAGAAGAAATTTCAATGGTAAAGATTAAAATATTTCGAGAAGGATTTACCTTGAATAAGAATGTTGAATAAAATTGAAAGAACGTTGAATGAAGAAGATCTTAAAATATATTTGAAAGAATCTTGCTTGGATGTCTTAAGCTTTGGTTTTCTTAAGAATTTTATGTTAGGGTTTGAGAGAGGAGAAGAAGAAGTTGAAAGATTGAAATATAATTGTTTAGGGATTTATAGAAGTTGAGAAAATCATTTTAAGGTTTTCTTGGTGGTATATGGACAAGAAAACTACTTTTTTTTTAGAATTTTCCCTCGGGTAATTAAACTGCAACTTCACTAATTATTTAGTAAAATAATTATAACTATCTACATAGATCTTAGAATGACATAAACTCGATGGCGTTAAGATTGATAGACCTCTAATTTAATTGACTATGGGCCAACAAAATCTTCCTATTTTAAGAGATATGATCTTTTCAGGTTGACCTAAGAAATATCTTTTATGGACACTCTACAAATAACAAAACTTTCAACTCAACTTTGTGCTAGAGGACTATTATAATCTTAATTCATCTCCAAGTAAATTCTCACACTGAACAATTGACTTTAACACCTATGAAAAATTAAGAATCGTCATGTACAAACAACACATTCACAATCACAAAAAGTATAAATAGCAAACATCGCATTACTAGAGCATAGGAACTAAGATATAATCCAGTTTGTCCTCGACTGAGGCTTTGGGCCGAAATACAAAAACCAACTCAACAATGATAACAAAAAGAGTAGCAACTCTAATCAAGAAGCAAAAGGGGTCATAAAGAGGAAACATACAAAGGACTAACTCAAGAGTCTCCTCTCATACATGAATAAAATCAGTCAAAGGTACAATACAACTAGGTCCATCCTACGATGATAATATGCATTGAAACATCCCAATCTAACCAAAGGATTGGGACTTATCAAAATAACTAGTATAACCAAAAAGAACCTCACAAAGAAAAAAAAATACATGGTCCCCGCACAAGTTAAAGTTTGCGTTATTAGTTTGGCTTATCTTCTAGTTGAATGTAGTAGGTGTCATCATGATGAGAATTTTAGGGTTGTGAGAGATTGGTATCAGAGCTCTAGGTTTGCCGGTATCATCGATATGAGAGAAAGTATCTAGTAAAGTCTTAAAGATCGGTCTGGAGATGTCTGTATCTGTTCTTAAGGAGGCTATAGGAAAATTTATGAATCTCATTCTAGATTCCTTATTGTGTATTTTTTCTTCGATTAACGACTAAAACTACTTATCTAGGATATCTAGCACGAACTGTTCGATGGATGTGGATGGGACATGGAATCATACCACTAGGGCTTTGATCCTTGGTTAGGACAAGGAGGATGTATAATGACATCTAGAGGCCTAGGGGGAAGATCGGGTTTCGATAGACTTAGTTGCTTCCTTGACTCTACAATATTCATTCGTGGGAATTTCGCTCTTCATAGGTACAACAAAGTCTAGTGAGGTTCTTGGTACAACTCATGATTCACAAGATATAGTTGAGGTTGTAGGCAACAAACATGATTCCTTATTCATATTTTAGTGCGCAATCAAGTTCTTGAGTAGGCTACACATTCTCCTTCATTATTTATTATAGGGTAATGCAAGATTCAATGATTTATTAGAGGATTTATCTTGCCACTTCATCTAGCATCAAAACAATTGATCACAGTTAAGTCTTCCTTTTCCTAGGTGGTTTGTCATGCGATTGTCGTGGAGCAGGCATGAATTGACACTTCCTCAATTAGTGGTAAAAGTCCATGCCATCAGTACAATGGTAATAGGATCTCACCCCAAGGTAGAAATCATCTTAGTTAGGATCATCCTCACTTTCGACCTACCGGGCCCATGGAGAGAGAGCACCTTGGGTTCATGGTGATACTGTGGCAAGTTAGGGCACCTAGAGAGGTTAGTGTTCACGACAAATTTCATAGTGTTTTGATTTTGGATATTCATGTTCTAGGTTCATTCCATTTTCGTTGGGCCATTTGAGAAAGTTGTTTCTGTGGGAAGTGTTGGGATTGTTGCATGTTCAACAACTTTGCTAAGGAGTTTCATAGAAGTCTACCTTTGATACTGCATGGTAAACAAGTTTAGGCCCCTAGGGTGTTAGTAAAATCAGCTAGATGTACTACTATACCTGGAATGTTAAAAGTGATGCCTCTAGTATTGTAATTAGTGATGTACATGTTCAATTAGGGGGTGACACACGTTCCATTCAATTCTCTTATAGGCAGTCCATGGGTTGAGGTTCCAGGTATCGATAGTATAAGTGTGACCTCATAATAATTTACCCCTTAATTGCTTATGGGGTGTAGATTTGGTGTTTTTATTCCCATACATTCCCATGTGTCTTGTTGTCAACTTGTTATTTGTTGTGAAATACCTATTTTATGTTATGTGTCTATGTTTATCCCTCTCTAGGAGATTTCATTTAGTAGTGAATAGTTTTGGCATTGTTTCTATGTTTGGACTAGTTGTGGAGCAATACCTTGTGCCTTTGTGTTTAACTATATTTTTCACGAAGTTATTTTTTCTTTTCCACTGACTAGATTATCTATGTCGAATAAATTTGTCACTCATTTTCCTAAGTTAGTTGTTATGACGTTAGTTGTTGAGAGAGTGGTTTGATGGAAAGTGTGATCATTGGTTGGTTTGGCTTCAAATTACTTTTGATTCAAATATATGTGGTGGCGTTCATTGACGACTTCTAAACTTCTATTTTTATAGAGACTAGGAATACCTTTAGAAAGCACATCTTCTAATTAAGTACAAGTAATTTGTGGATCCACAAAGTACACTTGTTTTAGCATGTGAGGTTTTGTGTGTACCATTGTGGTTACCTTGAAGTTTTCTGGAATTGTTGCATCACTCTTGAAAGTTTTCATATGTTTTTCCTTTACCTACCAGTTTAGTTTCCCTTGGATTAGGGTGGTTTACTTAGTTTTTAACTTGGACGGTAGTTCTTGGTTCTTAGTTGTAGTCTCTATTACTTTGGGCTTATAATTTAATGTAGCTTATATTTTCTCCGAGATCATGAGTAGAAGGTTATAAATGGAGTTGGGCTTAGTGTGGTTGCATCTATAAATTGGTTGTACTTGGAGTAGTATTTCAATTTTGAGAGTTTACATTTAAACTTATGTTTTGGGTTTGAGAGTTATTAGAGTTGAACTTTGGCCTTGTGTTCTTGGTTGAATCACTTTTTTATTGCTTTTGTTGCTATTTGATATTTAGATGGTGCTGGGAACTGTATGTATGGTTGATGATGTTAGGATATCTGTGATGAATATAAGGTTCTGGGTTTGGAGTAGGAAGGAAAAAGTTTTACTTAAGAGCTAAGTAACATCTTCTCTTGTCTTTTTGTCGCCTCATTATGTTGAAAGGAAGTCATTATCAAAAGGAAGGAGTTGGGATTTCTATTTCGAGTTTTAGAGCGATGAAGACAATTACTGAAGTTCTATCAACTTAAGTTTTAGGTTGGAGTCACTCGACAAAAAGGGGTATTTGTAAGGTCACAAAAAGCGTATTGGACGGGTACCTTTTGGTAGTGCATGTTGTAATGACTCTCAATGTCATTTTTCCTATATATTATTCTTTTCCAGCATTAAAAGTTCTCATGTAGCAGCCCAAGTAAATTATGACTTGCTTGGACTGATAGTTCAAATGTCGGATCGTTCGTTTGAGTTTGGTACAACTTTGCATGTGTTGGAGCCTTTAAAACATGAATAATTTACTTCAGTTAGAATTTAAAGAAGACGACCTAGGAATGTCATGCTAACAACTTATTCATCTATGTAATAGCCATTTAAGGCTAGGGATGCTTAGTTCGGGCCCCAATCTTGTGTTGGGAGTTTGTGCCATCAGTTTTTTTCACTTCGAAGCTTTAGTCAGGGTTTGACATTGCTCAACATTCTTGGTAAATGTGGTTGGACAGGAATTATGTTCGTATGGTAAGCTTAAGAATGTTGAGTTTTGTCTAGAGTGACTTTTTAATGCGGTTCCCATGCCTTTTGGTCTTATTTAAAGCCCTCTTGTGGATATTGACTAAAAATGGAGCTTGCATGTGGGTCCCACTTTTCATCAAGATGAGCTCGAATGGAAGTTTTGATGGATCCATTAAGTCTGGAAGTATTTTGTTTATGCGTATTAGTTTCTAAAAGAATCTTGAGCACCCAATCAGAGCTTTTTTTAATCTTAAACTTAGGCTGGTGCAGCAGTTTTGTAACGACCCTAAAATCAAGTAGATGAAACTAGAGTTTAACGAGTTTCGTTTTGAGTTATTGGATTTCATGTGGTAGAATGTATTCCCGAGCTTAGGTTGAGGGATTAAGGGGTTAAACGTCAAGGTACAACCCCCCAAGGACCACTCTAGGGGTCCTTGAGGAGGACCATTAGCCTAACCCCCAAGACCTCAAAGAAAACTTAAAGTTGCCAAATGAGGGAGACCTACGGATGGGGTACACGACCAGTAGGTCCATCCACACCCCGTGGATGGCCTACGTAGGTCAAGACCCTGAATGAACACTCCCAGTCCCAGACCACAGACAGCCAGGACGGTACGTGGTCCCACCATGGTCCGTGGGTGGTGGTCGTGAGTCATGCGTGAGTTGCTGTCCAAAGTCGGCCTAGTGTTGGGGTAGTTTAGTAATTTCCTAATTAATTTAGTTTAATTAATAGCAGGTTATTATTAGTTATTTATGGTATTTTAAGAGTGTTAAAACTATTAAACTAATTATTAACTTCATTATTTCAAAACCCCAAATCAAAACACAAATACTTTCCCTCCCAAAATCTTCTCTCTAGACTCCATTGAAGAACAAAGGAAGGGATCAAGATAGAGCTTCAAGAAGAGGGTTGTTTCATATGAATTTGATGGGATTCTAAGTCTAAGGTCAACAACAACAACAACAACATACCCAGTGAAATCCCACTAGGTGGGGTCTGGGGAGGGTAGAGTGTAGGCAGACCTTGCCACTACCTCGTGGAACTAGAGAGGCTGTTTCCGAAAGACCCTCAGTTCAAGTACATCAAATCCAAGTAAAAGGTGAGGAAAACAGTGTATAAAACATACTATCCAATAAGAAAGATAGTATACAATCAACAAAGGAGACAGTAACATCAATAGAACAATGAGAGAAGTGAAACGCAGTAAACAACATAAGGCTATAGGTATCACAGACAAGAACTACAGGTGCAAGGCTAGGACTACTACACACGCTAACAACCCATACCCTTGCAAGGAAAGACAACACGCTAGCCCTACTAACCTACAACCTTAATACGCGACCTCCACTCCTTCCTATCTAGAGTTATGTCTTCGGTAATGTGAAGCTGAGCCAAGTCCTGTCTAATCACCTCTCCCCAATACTTCTTAGGCCTACCTCTACCCCTCCGCGTACCCTCTACAACCAGCCCCTCACACCTCCTCACTGGGGCGTCTTCGCACCGTCTCTTCACATGTCCAAACCATCTCAGTCTCGCTTCCCTCAGCTTGTCCACCACAGAGGCCACTCCCACCTTCTCCCGGATAACTTCATTCCTAATCTTATCACTCCTAGTGTGCCCACACATCCATCTCAACATCCTCATCTCCGCAACCTGCATTTTCTGAACATGTGAGTTCTTGACTGGCCAACACTCCGCTCCGTACAACAAGGCCGGTCTAGCTACCACTTTGTAGAACTTACCTTTAAGTCTAGGTGGAATCTTCTTATCACACAAGACTCCAGAGGCAAGCCTTCATTTCATCCAAGCAACCCCAATGCGGTGTGTGACATCATCATCGATGTCGCCACTTCCTTGGATTACAAACCCAAGATACTTAAAACTTTCTATTCTAAGTCTAAGGTATGGATGCTTTTCATTCTTGGTTCGCTATTACCAAGAAGACCCTTCAAATCATGTTTTCAAATCCCCCAATTCTAGGGTTTTTCAATCTAGTCATGGGTCTCATTCCAAAACGAATTCAATTTTTTGATTAAGGTTTATTATGATTGATTTTGGTGATTTATGATTGGATTAATTGAGTATTGATGGATTTTGATGAAAATCTCACTTGGACCCATGATTTCTCCTTCTTCTTAAATTGTGAACTACGGTGTGACCTGATTGATCATGGAAGCTTAACAATTAATTAAGTTTATGTTTATTATGTTGTTGAATCATGATATCTCTCTATCTAGTATGGTAATTCTATAAGTTAGGGTTGATATTAATTCTTAGCCTTGAAAGACAATTTACTAGGGTTGTTTATGTTGATGAACATTTTATATAAACTTGTTGATCCACTTGAAAGGTGGGGGTGTTTAATGCTGATGTAGTTACTTGATGTTAGTATAATTCTACATGTATGCTTGATTAACCTAAGATTCTAGGGTTATGTCATGAAAGAGGCTAGTTGAGGGTTTAAATGTGATCCTCCAAGAATGAGGAATTTCTTAATGTAATGCTTTAGATTAGATCACCTTGACTTTAATTTGTTTAGGGTAATGCTTCTAAACATGAATTGACTTGATCATGATATTCTATGCATGTTTATGAATACTTGAAGTATAAAGTGCCAAACATGATGATATTAAGGTATTGATGAATTGTTGGATCATGGTATTTCCTTATCTAATGGGCTATTGCTACATGTTTGGTATGAGTTGGTCCATAGCCCTTGAAGGGCATATTATGAAAGTTTGTACGTGTTGACAAGATTGTGTGTGAACTTATGATTTACTTAGAAAGTGAAGGTCCTATGACTATTGTGTATATTGTGGTATTGTTAAAAGGACATTCTTCCCTTACCCTTACACTTGATATTGTATGAATTGTCTGACATGATGATAATGTTGTTATTGTTGTGTAATTGCAAGCACAATTTCACACACACATACTCCATGCATAAACATGATCATGATGTATCAATGGTGTTAATTGAAAGTATAGTTCTCATATGCACCTTTACACATTATTATGCATGAAATTTACATGACCATGATGATCCTATTTTGTTGATTGAAAGTCCATTCTCATGAGAACACATGATCTTGGTGTGAAAGTTATTCTCACATACTAATGATGATTCTAAGGTTGAAAGTCCAATTCTCACCTAATAGAATCTATGAGCTATTTAATGAATTGTATTGATTGAACGGTAGAGCACTCCTTCACACATGTAAATACAATTCAAGACTAATGATGTATAATTTGGTAAATAATGCTTAGCACCGAGTGGATACGGAAAATGAGGTAAAGGACGTTCCGCCAATGCAATAGGTTGGTTCATCCAAGTGAACTCATGAGATGGAAACCCCTCCGTGAATGCAATACGGCGGGTTTCTGGAAGCAATCTTCCTATCCCATAACTATGTGCCAACATAGGACATTAGCTAGTGGATACACCTTATAGCTACACATTTAGTTCTACTTTAGGCAAGTAGGACACCTTTTTTCGGTGTGGGATTACACGACACCGGATTCCATGTAGCTCACATGGTCTATGTCAGTTATGGTTACTTTCCCTATATAATAAAGATAATGAATGAGACATGAACTATACTATGACTTCTTAATGACGCTTACTTAGTAAGAGTGGGGGTATGGGACTTCACTTTTACATTGCACATGTAGACTTAGTATGATGTCAGGGGATGGTTCCTTTATATTATGATGAGATTTGAATGCATGCATGTGTATTGAATAGATAGTTTTTATGAATGACTGTCTTTATAATTCAAGTAATGTACATGACTATTTCCTTATTTGTGGCTATTGCTTAGGATGAGTTCTAAAGATGGAATGCTTGACTAAAGTAGCTTCAAAGAAGTACTTAGTAGGGACTTCGATTGTATAGAAAAGTTTCAAATTTCGCGCTATTTTTCCTATGCTTTTGTATCCATGTATGCTATGAGGCTTGTATGAGATCCCTTCAGGGTCAAGTACGCCTTGTTACGTCTAGGGGGTATCCCTGGATCATGACAAACATGGAATAGAGCATAAGTTTTGGGATGGTTTAAGGATGTCTCAAACCACATCTAGTAGAGTCTTGTTCATCGGTGTGAGTCGTGACACATCTATGAGTGAGAGGCTATAGGAAGTCAGGAAACTTCACTTCTTCATTCTCTAGTCACGTCATAGAGTTTAACTGTTTAATGTCTTTCTCTCTAACCGGTGGTGTTTAGGATATGACTACTCGAAGGGCTTATGCTTCAAGGAGCAAGCGTGAAGATGTTGGTTGTTATGCCAATTATGGCTATGTGACTAGATAGGACTTAATATGCTAGATTTATATGTCACCCTTAGGGTGGATTGGTAGTATTATTGTCATGCTCCTAGGTGATGATAGAACCCATATAGTCAATTTGTTAGTTCCCGAATGAGCCTATCCGAGAGTGGAAATGGGGAAATTTTGTGCCATAAATTTGGATTGTTGTGTCTTAAGGTTGACTTTGAAGGTTGCATGTACCACCTAGTTAAGGTGAAGAAGAAGGAGTGTAAGTGTTGACCAACTTCAAAGAGCTAGTTATCTTTTAAGATGGATCTGAAGTGTGGTCATTTTGAGTAGGGTGCTTAGATATACCTAGATATGATTGGTTGGTAGATCTCACCAAAGGTGATGATAAGGGTTGAACTTGTCTTGAATCGTCTTGATCCAACCTTAGTAGAATTGAAAGAGATAAAGGTTTGATGGACAAAGCTCTTCTAAGTTTCCCCTAAGTTTCACCAAAAGGTGTCTACCCCAAAATCTCAAGGAGTGAGTGGTAGTTGATCTTATGTGATTGGGCCTACTTGTGCTAGGTGTGGAAAGAAACATAATGGTAAGTGTCTAGCCGGTACAAAGGGTTGTTATGGTGGTGGTGGAAGTGACCACCTAATAAGAAATTGCCCGATGCCTACAGCTAGGGGAAGAGAGATAAAGAAATTTTTTTAGGACCATGCTCTTCAAGCTAGAGGTGAACAAGAGTGTCCTTCTAAGGTGGCTACCGGTATGTGTTTTATGCTTACCTCTATTCCGATAATACTTGTCTTTTATAACTTGATAAGTTTGATATAATCAACTTTTGTGTTGTCCTTAGTATTCATGGATTTAATTATGGCCATATGTGTTGGTTGGTTTAATCCAACTTAGCCATGACGAGTTTTGAGGGATGTTGAGTTAGTAGACACCTTTAAAAGAAGATAGAAGTGTAATCCTCCGTGGTTTAGAATCATATTTTGTGATGAGTGTGAAGGTTTAGTTATGACTTGCTCCGACCTTAGAATTGAAGAAGTGATGTTGTAAAGAGTTTGTATTGGCTTACCCCTAGTGGGGGATAATCTGCTTAGATGGTAAGGTCATTGAGTTTCCTTGATGGTCGTGAGTTAGGCTTGTTTGATAATCTCACCTTAAAAGGTGTAGTGAGTGGAGAAGTTTAGTCCCAGTTTGGTAGACTCATATGAGACGTTGAGTGGTGTTGGTAAGGTTGCTTGTGAGCAAGAGTGCTTAGATGAGAACCTCTCTAATTTAGAAGTACAAATTAGGATCCTAGACTGGCAAGCCAAGAAATAGAAGAGTAAGAAAGTACTTCCATGAAAATGTTAAGGAATGGTATTTTAGTAAGGGTGTTAGTTGAAGGTGCTTATTTGGGAGGCCAATGGCCAATGAGATGTCCCTATATCCTTATGTTCCCTTTTATTCCTTCTCTAGCTTAAGATGATAAGTTCTCCTTGATTCATTTCATGATTTTGGAGTCTTGGATGTTAAATGTGTCCCATGATTCCCTTCTCCCTTAGAGTTACTCTTGTTAACTTTGGTAGGGTTTGGATGCATGATTATTAGACCTCTTTGGTGTTAGAGCCCGGTAAGGTTATAATGAGCTTTGGTAAAGCTTGAGTTTGTTAGAAAAGAGTAGTAGTTGAGGTTTTAGTAAAAGGGTGGCTTATCTCCCAAATGGGAGATCCTGTGCTTGAGTAGCAACATTGATTGAGAGTCCCGATATCCTCATCTTTTCTTATATTTCTATTCTAGATAGAGACCAAGAGTTCCTTTTTGGGTTTGTTTTATGTCTAGGAGTCATGAGTGTTTTAGAAATTTCCATGATCTCTTTATGTTGTGCATGTTTTTGAAAGATTCTTATTTTGTATAAAATCTATTTTTCATGATTTACATGTTCCTCATGTTGTTGTGCATTCTAGTATGGTAATGGCGTATTTGACTTCATGAGATGATGTGATGAACATGCTTTGTTGTGTTTTTGATGAAATGACACATGGCTCCATGTTGTTGTGATGAGCTTGCTTTTAGTGAGAATGTAATTGATGATGTTTAGAAGTGTTGGTATAAGCTCACTTCTAAAGGGGAGATGGTATGCCTAGCTAATATTGTTGTTATGTGCTTATATGTTGCCATGACTTCTTTATATCATGCATATTCATGAAAACTTGTGTTTTGAAAGAAAATGAGTTTATGAGAATTGTTTCCCTCATGTTATGGTTCTTTTAGTTATAATTGCCTATTGTACTTCTTGAGAGGAATATATGGACATGTTTTAGTTTGGAGATGGTAGTTCCTCCTTGAACATGACAAGTTATGAGAATCTCATGCATAAATGGGTCGCTAGATATTGTTCATGCTTCCTTGTAAATGCATTGATCATGTTGAATTGGAGTTGATGTTTCCTCCTAGTTTTGTGCATTGTATATAATGATGCATGCATGATGGGCTTCTACTCTTGAGTCGTTAATCCCATAATTTATTTTAGGTGTCATTCGAGGACGAATGTTCCTAAGGGGAGATAATCTAGCGACCCTAAAATCAAGTAGGTGAAACTAGCGCTTAACGAGTTTCGTTTTGAGTTGTTATGGGGTTTCATGTGGTAGAATGTCTTCCCAAGCTTAGGTTGAGGGTTTTAGGGGTTAAATGTCGAGGTACTACCCCCCAAGGACAACCCTAGGGGTCCTTGAGGAGGACCCTTAGCCTAACCCCCAAGACCCCAAAGAAAACTTGAACTTGCCAAATGAGGGTGACCTACGGATGGGGTTCACGACTAGTAGGTCTATCCACTCCCCAAGGATGACCTCTGTAGGTCAAGAACCCAAATGACCACTCCCAGTTCCAGACCACGGACAGCCAGGACGACTCGTGGTCCCACCCACGGTTTGTGGGTGGTAGTCGTGAGTCATGCTTGAGTTGCCATTCAAAGTCGGCCTAGTGTTGGGGTAGGTTAGTAATTTCCTAATTAATTTAGTTTACTTAATAGATGGTTATTATTAGTTATTTATGGTATTTTAAGAGTATTAAAACTATTAAACTCAATATTAACTTCTTTATTAACAAACCCCAAATTAAAACCCAAATACTTTCCCTCCCAAAATCTTCTCTCTAGACTCCATTGAAGAACAAAGGAAGGGATCAAGCTAGAGCTTCAAGAAGAGGGCTTTTTCATATGAATTTGATGAGATTCTAAGTCTAAGGTATGGATGCTTTTCATTATTGGTTAGCTATCACCAAGAAGCCCCTTCAAATCATGTTTTCAAATCCCCCAATTCTAGGGTTTTTCAATATAGTCATAGGTCTCCTTCCAAAACTAATTCAATTGTATAATTAAGGTTTATAATGACTGATTTTTGTGATTTATGATTGGATTAATGGAGTATTGATGGATTTTGATGAAAATCTACCTTGTACCCATGACTTCCCCTTCTTCCTTAATTGTGAACTATGGTGTGACTTGATGGATCATGGAAGCTTAATAATCGATTATGTTTATGTTTATTATGTTGTTGAATCATGATATCTCTCTATCTTGTATGGTAATTCTAGAAGTTAGGGTTGATCTTAATTCTTAGCCCTGAAAGGTAATTTGCTAGGGTTGTATACGTTGATGAAGATTGTATATGAACTTGTTCATCCACTTGAAAGGTGTAGGTGTTTAATTATGATGTAGTTAGTTGATGTTAGTATAATTCTACATGTATTTGTGATTAACCTAAGATTCTAGGGTTATGTCATGAAAGAGGCTCGTTCAGGGTTTAAATGTGTTCCTCCAAGAATGATGAATTTCTTCATGTAATGCTTTAGATTAGATCACCTATACTTGAATTTGTTTAGGGTAATGATTCTAAACATGAATTGACTTGATCATGATATTATATGAATGTTTATGAATACTTGAAGTATAAAGTGCCAATCATGATGAGATTAAGGTATTGATGAATTGTTGGATCATGGTATTTCCTTATCTAATGGGCTATTGCTACATGTTTGGTATGAGTTGGTCCATAGCCCTTGAAGGGCATATTATGAACCCTTACACTTGATATTGTATGAATTGTCTGACATGATGATAATGTTGTTGGTGTTGTGTAATTGAAAGGACAATTACACACACGCAGACACTCCATGCATAAACATGATCATGATGTATCAATGGTGTTAATTGAAAGTATAGTTCTCATATGCACCTTTGCACATTATTATGCATGAAATATACATGACAATGATGATCCTATTGTGTTGATTGAAAGTCCATTCTCTTGAGAAACATGATGTTGGTGTGAAAGTTATTCTCACATACTAATGATGATTCTAAGGTTAAAAGTCCAATTCTAACCTAATTGAATCTATGAGCTATTTAATGAATTGTATTGAATGAATGGTAGAGCACTCCTTCACACATGTAAATACAATTCAAGAATAATGATGTATAATTTGGTAAATAATGCTTAGAACCGAGTAGATATGGAAAATGAGGTAAAGGCCCTTCCGCCAATGCAATAGGTTGGTTCATCCAAGTGAACTCATGAGATGGAAGACACTCCGCCAATGCAATAGGGCGGGTTTCTTGAAGTAATCTCCCTATCCCATAACTATGTGCCAACATAGGACCTTAGCTAGTGGATCCATCTTATAGCTATACATTTAGTTCTACCTTAGGCAAATAGGACACCTTCTTTCTGTGTGGGGTAACACGACACCGGATTCCATGTAGCTCACATGGTCTATGTCGGTTATGGCTACTTTACCTATATAATAAAAATAATGAATGAGAAATGAACTATACTATGACTTCTTAGTGAGATTTACTTAGTAGGAGTGAGGGTATGAGACTTCACTTTTACATTGCATATGTAGACTTAGTAAGATGTCATGGGATGGTTCCTTTATATTAAGATGAGATTTTAATGCATGCATGTGTATTGAATAGATAGTTTTTATGAATGACTGTCCTTATAATTCAAGTAATGTATATGACTATTTCCTTATTTGTGGCTATTGCTTAGGATGAGGTCTAAAGATGGAATGCCTGACTAAAGTAGCTTCAAAGGAGTACTTAGTAGGGTTGGTATTATGGGATGCCAACCATACATTGCCCAAGTGTTTCTTAGGGGTTTCTTATGTGATGATTACTTAATGATGTGATGATCTTGGTGTTTGACTTTGCATTGTGTTATGATTGTAGGCTATGTATTGTGAAAATTGGGATTTGTATTGTGTTGCTGTTGGAGACTATGCTTGTTGTTATATTGATATCTCACATGTCCTAATGTAATGTATATGAGTTACCTTATTGGTTAAATTCTCCAACTATTTCAAAGATGATGTTCAAAAATGGCATATAGCATGATTTCAAGTCTCAATTTAAGCAAATAGTGAAGAATCCAAGAGACCCGCTTCCAAATTGAAAGAGATGAAACTCTCTTGTTCTTCAAGATTCAAAACCCTCTCCGACTACTCCTTTTCATCGCCAATTTTCTCCTTTTCTTCACGGCTCAGCCCACTGGAACAAAAGGCGAATATGCAATATGTTGGCGACTCGCCGAATGTGTTTGGCGATTCGCCGAATGTGTTTGGCGATTCGCATACCTTCGTTTCTTCATTCTTTCAGCTTTTTTTTGCTCCTTCTTGCCAAGTAGTGTCCATGCTCTGCCTCAAACTTAAAATACGTGAAACTTAAAGGTTTTCATCAGCTATCGGGATAAAAAATGCATTTGAGACACTAATTTCATATAAATATAGCCCTAAATGAGTCCAATTCGTGGACTCATCAACACCAGCAACTTAAACTGTTGCTTGTCCTCAAGCAATCTCAAGTTCAGCTGTTCCAAAAAGGTTGTATCAAAAAGTGCTACAGAAGACTCAATCATTAATGCACACAACAATATTCAATTTACTTATGCAAGGGTCAAATGTGCACTGAAAGATTCAAGCTGTGACACACCATTACCAAAGATTCTCATGCTCGCAATACTTACCACTTGCGCAAGTTCAAGCTCAACAAAAAGTATCTAAATTCCCTCACATAAAGTTGATTCCATATTCACACATAGAGGTTAATAAATTCAAGATCAAGAATTAGATGCAACGCTCACACTCAAAAAGAGGAACACAATGCATGTTTTCACCTATAAGTTTGGCCTTATTTTCCAATCAACTTTCAATTTGGCTTACTCAAGATCAAAAAGATCTCTTTAAGGCTTGAAATGGGGCAGAGTCAAAAGGTATGGTCATTTGGGCTCAGTGACTTCTTCATCCTCATGAGGTGTGGTGTTCTCAAAATGTCCTTCTCTTTTCCTTTATCACTTTTTCTTCTGGTGCTTCTAAGTCATCCTTTTATTCACTCTCCATGTATTACTTGGAAATCCAATTCCTTTTGCACTTTTTATTCCACAACCCACATTTTTTAAGGGCTTCCTAGATCCGATGATCTCTAACACCACCCTGAGGTGGATGGATACAGAAGGTCCGATTGAGTAGAGGGACATTAACATTGCCTCCCAATACTGGTTTGGTTTCAGTAGCAGCACTATCATGCCATCCCAGAACGAGTCCATTTTGATGTTTGTGTAATCAATGACACAACTTCCAATCCAAGTGTCTACAATTGTGCAATAGTATAATAACCCACCCAAGGGTTGGGGTCGAGTCCCAAGGGACCGGTTTCGAGAACTAATATAAAAATAAAATTTGGTTCTAACTAGTCATAGCTAAAGACATTAACGATTAAACACATTGTAAATTAAAAGGGGGACACAAAAGTGTCAAATATCGATTTGGGGGTTTTGTTACAAATATAGCAAAAACAGTAAAATTAACAAGAAATCTATAAATGAGAGGGGATTCTTAGGGAGTGACCGCAATAGATGTTGATTTAAACCGTTTGGTACATGCTTTCAATAGGAAATTTGCAGGATTATAGTGACCAGGCTAAGCTTTAGATGGAAATAAGTTCCCTCTTGGACAAAATACCCCGTTTCAAATAGGTTCCTCTCAAACACCCATTTTCCACATGAAGGCCAGCCTACGCCTTGCCCCACTCACTCTCTTGAGCTGAGTGTTAGGATATGGGACTAGGGCCTACCCTCTCGAGCTGAACCTCATGTGGACCCACTCCTTAGGCCATCAGTCTAGCGGTCTTGGTTTCACGACCTCTCTCTTGAGCAACCCGAAAACACATTGGTGGTTTTATATTTACAACTACAAACCCATTAAATTAAACCACAACCACTAGGTGAAATCACCATTAAAATAAATTTAACCTATCAACAAGCAAAACCCAACAATAATCTCAACAAATATTTGCTAAATCAAACCCCAAGAATGGGTGTTTTTAGCCACACATCAAGAGATAGAAATTTATACCTATATGAGCCTGCATTTAAATGGGTATGAAGATTTAATTCTTGTTACAGGCCTAGAATGAAGAATCCAAGAGACCCAAGTCCAAATCCCTGGAGATGAAACCCTCTTCTTCTTCAAGTTTCCAAAACTATCTCCAAACTCAGAGCAAAAATAAAAGTACTAAAAATTATATTAATTTGTTCCACACAAAAAATCTGATCCTAAACTACAACTCTCAACGAGTATTTATAGTTTTCAAAAATCTGTGCTGCAACGGTTCATTCGGCGACATTAGTCGGAATCGTTGATCAACTCATTTTCTTTTTTTGAAGGGTTTCCATTTTGTTTTGCAATACCATGGGTTAAGGGAGACTTTTGTTGCACTTCTTTACTTCTCCTTTTCCTGTTCACCACACCCCCAACTTAGGCTTTTGGCCTAAGTTGGTTATTCACTAAACCACAAATCGAGAGAATTATAGGTAGTGGGTCAAGTGAGGTCTAGGGTTCATCAAGGTTCTTCTACAGAAAGGTAAGGCTCAAGAGGTGTTCAAAAGAGTTTAACATGCTCACGGGTAGGCCACAAAAGAGGTATATGTCAAATTTGGCTCACACTCTTTAAAGTTACCTAAGATCAGTTCAACAGCACACCCTTCTAAATCAATCAGACTAACGGAGCAAATTTTGGGTTTATTCATGCATGGTTCAAAGTAAGCTAATCACACAAGGCATCGACACTTAAGTCAAACAAGACTACACACTTTCGCTAGTGTGCAACGGTCATTACAAGAGAATCAATTCGATAAATGGATAATCACAAGGAGATGCAAAGAGTTCACATATTGTCTCTGCAGCTTCATTTGATCTCGTCATAGCCGCACATTCATGTTCGTTCGATTGATAGCACTATTCAAGTCATCGATATTGATCAGAACCGATACTTAAATTTTGTAAAGAACAACCACATTCAAAAGTATATAAGGAGTGGAGAAAATGTGCGAAAAATTCAAAAAAATTCGAAAGGATAAAAATTGCTTTTTTCCATTTAAAACAAACGGAGACGTAAGCTCAATCATCCATAGAAACAGATAAAACACAATTTTAAAGTAGAATAACCGAAATAGATAGATAAAACATAACTATCAACACAAAAGGCATGGGCCTCACCCCACCACAATAAAAGGCATGTGTCCTCAAATGCAAATAAAAGTGTCTAAAAGTAAAAGTAAATAAGATAGAGAGAGAGGTAAAAAGAATCCCTGTCTATGCAGTCTCTCTATCTGTCGGGGTCTGAATATGAGCATCAGTGCCTGGGGAATCTATCTGGTCATGGGTCTCAGTACCTGGAGTATCCTCAGACGAGATACCAATGCCAGATCCACTAGGAGCTACTGTGGACATCTTAGCCGGCACTGTATGAGTTACCAACTGCACAACCATCTCCAAAAGATTCGGCAAGTCTTTGAATATGTTGTCCTCTTGATTCTCGCTCACTACCTCATCGCCCACTGTTATCTGCTCTTCGTCGGTCTCTGTCTCTGACTAATATGCCCTGCATCATCCCTTTGCACATCTCCGGTAGTAGCCGGAGAGATCCCCGAGGTCTCAGGAGCATCCCTATCATTTGTTCCTTGCATCAGTGTGGTGAAGTCGGTAGCCTTCAAATAGGCTACGTCCTTCTTCAATTCTGCTATTTTGGCTTTTAATGCTGAAACCTCTGGTGTCTCCCCCTGTCTGCTCTCACAAGCAGTGACTCTGGGAGTCAGATCATAAATAGTGGTCCTGAGGGGGGTTAGTGCAGTCAAGATGGCACTGTGAATCATCCCTGGGATAGATCTCTGCAATCGTGTAACCCTCACATGTATTGAATAGGCTAGCTGCCCCATCTGCAGGATCATGGCATGAGTGATTCTGGTAGGCTGGGAGGAAGATGGGGCACCTGGAATTTGTGAAGAAGAAGAAGGAGCGGATATACTTGAAGGTTCCGAAGCCGGAGTAGATGAAGGTGTCTCTACTGGTAATGAGTCAACGTCGACCTCTAGAGAAGTATCTGCTGGAGCTGCTTTCCTTCTGTCAGCCTCCTCTCGCGTGAACTCGGCCTCTGTATGCCGGATATATGTGGTGGAAGATGGGGTGAGTTCTATATCGCTAGCAGGATTCGATGTACTCTGACATGCCTGCATAACTCGGTGATCAAAATAAGAAAAGGCAGAGACGTTTGCTTCTGTTTGGCTCTCATAGCCATCTCCTATGAGACCAGCAGTCCCAAGTCGATCCGCTTCCAAGCCATGATAGAACCAAGGCAAGCCGCCTTCAGATGATACAAAATGGACTCGTTCTGGGATGGCATGATAGTGTTGCTAATGAAACCAAACTAGTATCGGGAGGCAATGTTCATGTCCTTCTTCTCAATCGGAGATCCTGCATCCATCCACCTCAAGGTGGTGTTAGAGATCATCGGAGCTAGCTAAGCCTTCAACTCATCCAGGGATGGAACAATAGGCAAACCCTGGTAGTGTAGTACCGAGTGCAAAAGTCGACACAATACAACATTAATATGATCGCTGTGACACTCCACTTCTTTTCCTCTAACCATAACCGACTTCACCGGTCGGAACTTACTAACCTTTTTCTTATTCTTTAGGACCAACTCTGCATAGGCTAGGTTGAATTCCAGGACCCAGGAAGGAATGTATTGGTCCCGTGGCCTAGTGAACTGCTCCAGCTTATGATATCTGAGTGTGTCAAGCACCTCAGCGTGCTTGCTTTCCAACCCCTCCACATATAGTAACTTTTATTCTAGAATGGTTTGTAAACCATCACCTTTTAACTTGTTCATCAATCTGGGTGGAGGTGGAGCTATGGGGATTGTAGTTCCTCTAGAGGTGGTGCTGGTGTTGGCATTGATTCTGTGGTCGGGGTAGTGGCAGCTGAAGGGGTTCCAGTAGATGTGGGCTGAGCTCTAGCCCTGAGTTCATCCCTTCGATTGATATCAATGTTTGATCATCCTCTGACTCAGAGAAAGCTGCTTCAACATTCGCGCTCTTCCTAGCTTCATGGTTTTTTCGTTTGCCTTTATCTCCCGGTTGGAGGTCATCCCTTTTTTTCTTTGGGGGGGTTTGATCGTCCTTCATTGATCGTAATGCCTTTAGCCTTTTTCTGTTGTTGTTCAGTTAAATTGGTGCGTACCATATCTGCAAAAGATCAAGAAAGGATAAGAAACAACTTCACTTCAAGGAAAGTGACTCTCTCTGCAGATAGACTCGCCGAACCAATTCGGCGAACTAAATTGGATTTGCCGATGGGTTGGCTAAACAATTAAAGTAAGTCGGTGATAAGAGAGTCCTTTCGGTGAATCATCGACTATTTTCTGCGAGCAAGGGTTTGTCCGCCGAAAGTTATACTGAATGAGGGCCTCAGGGGTAGCATACAGAGGGCGATAATGAGTACTTTCGGCAAGTCGCCGAGTGCGTTTGGCGATCCATGACTTCTCGCCAAAAGTTACTGTCTCATCTAATATAACCGGATGCTAAGGGCGAGATGGAAACATTGGATGGACTGTCGAACAATTCGGCGAGCTCAATCCAGCTCGCCAAATGGTTCAACATGCCCATTTTCAATCCATCTTTTCGAATTCAATCTCACAAACCTCGAAAGTAAAATCAAAGCATGCACTAAGGAAATTCAAGCAAGACCCATACTACCCATCACCCCAAAACACTTAAATTTCTCCCAGACCTGCCGCATTTGGCCATTTGAAGTGTTGTCGTAGCTGATGGTCCTTATGTGATGATATGACTTATGAAATGTTTATGTCTCTTATGTATGAGTGTTGTGTAAAGATGTGAAGGTTTAATGGTAAGTTCACTTTTGGTGACCTTAAGGTAGTACTTTAGTGTGGATAGTGGTATGGGATGCTATCCATACATTGCATAAGGTATAGCGTGAGGGCTACATGAGGTGAAGGCTTAATGTGAAGGTAATGGTTTATATGGTTGATTATGCTGTAATGTGAAGAAATGACTTGTATGTTGGTTATGTTTGAATATTATGCCTCTTATACTTATGTTGATCAAGTTTTATCAAAATGGCATAAAAGCATGACTTTCAAATAAAATGTTCGTTTTAAGCATGGTTTTTGCATGGCTATCATACTTAGTACTTAATTGTGCTAACCCATATTTCTTCATCTCTTACTACAAGTGTAGGTTCCGGTAAGTGAGTTGCTTTCTTCCTAGTTGAAGCTTGGATTTGAGATTCTCCAAGACTAAGTGGTATGTCCTCATAGATCGAGGACAATTACTTGAAGTTTCATTTTCTTTCATGTAAAATACTATTGTTAGACTTTTCAATTGTAAAGGGTCATGACCCTACTTTTGTTTCAGATATTGTTTTTAGATGGCCATGTGACACAATAAACTTCCGCTGTGTTTCAAGTATTTTAAATGAGTATTTTGATTGTATGGTTTTAAAGAATGTTTTAATTCTGTACTATTTCTCTTATCGAATGAAATGAAATGCTAGGAGGCTTGTATGAGACCCCTTCAGGATCAAGTATGCCGTGTCACATCCGGGGTCTAGACTCGGGTCGTGACATGCATACTCTTGAATAAATATCTTATCCTCCAAAATATACTCGGATTGGAGTTCTGAATCGTTCAGAGATTTATATTTATTAATTATAATATTAATATGATGGCTGCAAGGCATAAAAAGTGATTTTATATCTAAAAGTCCAAATCAGATGTATGGATGTAGCTAATAAAATTGGTTAGAGTCTAGCAACATGTTCATAGCAAGATTTCCCCCTACTATTCGTATAATAAACATGTCTTGCATGATGTTATTACCAAATTATTTTTTCCAGCACCTTAAATTTGTTATCAAGGTCCTAATATCTTCCATTTTAATCATTGATCGTTAGAAATAGTGATGAATTTGGACATGATCTGACTGAAAGACCTGCTTTGACTAATGCATGCGTAATTACTAATCTTATTCTTTTAGTAAAAAATGCTTAGCTAAATTACTATAAAATTCAACAGAGCGAAGATACAACAATAGTAATCACCTCTAGACTACTATATATCACAACAGCTAGGAGGCCCATCCAACCCGATCAAACCACGAAGAGACAATATAGAGACAAGTCAAAGCCATTCATATAACGAACTAACAAACTCCCATAAAATAAAAAATTATATAAAAACAACAACCTAATTGAAGACCATAAGCTAATGATGTATACAAGAACCAATATATCCCAACCGACCGCCCATAAGACTGGCAGGTACAAACAATAATCAATTATACTTGTGATAGGGGATGCATATTAATGTTATTCAATAAAAGCAATGGTGCCCAACAGTAAAAAGTTCCACAGAATAATGTATGTACACCTACCTCCTCACATGATAGCTAGAGCCCATGTGGATAACCCTCTTAATGTTTTGTGAGACCATAGGACTCGGAAAGTTCATATATGCTACTTGGTCCTAATTCAAGGGTTCCATAACCTATCTGTCATAGTACCGAATACACTTCATCGTGGTGGGAGAGATTTATGAAACTAATTCACTAGAAAAAGGGTATGCGATACTCTAGCCTGATCAAGTAAAAACTTAGCACATCCTTGATGCTTCTTTTGTCTCAAAAATTAATTTATCAAAGTTTTAAAGGTAGTAAGACTTGCATAAAATATGTTTTTAAAGAGTAAATGTGTAGAATGGACTTCCTTAAAAAAGTAGTGAATATTAATGTGTTTAATGGGATCGCACCATAAAACACGTGAAAATTATTGTTGATGCAATGCATGTCATCACCAACATCTATACAATAGCAGCTAAACAACTAGATGTACATTTCCAATTCTACCTAGCTCCAGGAGCATAGAAGGCTAACCTTAAATCTAGTTGTTCCTCGACCAAGGCCTTATGCCCAACAATATGCCAACATACTCAATAATAACAACATAAAATGATCACTATAACTCATGAATTATTTTAATGACTCAAATCACTACCCAAAAAGTTTTCTGACTCTAATCCTTAACAATTGGTCTTCCCATAATGACCGAAAAGGGTAATTACAATTTAGTTATAAAAATTATTTTAAACCCTTATTGAATGGAAATCAAACCATCAGTCTTGTAATCCTCTAATTTGTATCATTTTCACCCTATTATTTGTGGAATTTGATCTCAAAACTATTTGGACTAATATATATACTATATCATTTGTAAGCATTCTTATGTATTTATTTCCTAGTTAGTGATCCTAATGAATGATCCCAAGAAAATGGAAATCTTCACTAGTAATTAGTTCCTTGACTTATTGATAACAAAACTAAACTATCATTAACCCCATAGCCTCTACTAGAACCGAAAGGTAATATTTTGTACAATTGACCCTTGCTAGGCCGTTTCCCATAACTCATAGATATAAGGAATGAAAGTGTCGATTTATTAATGAGCCTCTAATGGAGGTTTTATACAACACTAACAAAATAGATCATGCTAAGTTAGATCCAACAAAATAGGAACTGATAAACTTATGTGACCTATACTAACTGACTAATGAACTTCACAAACTTAAAGCTTAAATTGACTGAACATCACTTATGCATATTTACCCCAATGGTATGTGCTCTATTATGCCCCCCTAAAGTTAGGTGTAAAGAGAAAACACCTAACTTGGGAAGCATCTGCTAGAAGGTTGCCTTAGAGAATAGTTTAGTGAGCGTATCTGCAATTTGATCAGTGGAGTGATTGTGGGCAACTCTGACCAGACCATTTCGGAAGTGGTGGTGAACAAAGTTAAGATCAACCTCGAGTGGCTTCCATTTTGTATGATGGACCGGGTTTTTAGTACTGTATATGATCCCAAGGTTATTACAAGGCATTTTTGGAGCAGCAGAGAGAGGGATATGAAGATCCTTGAACAAGTGAGTGATCCAGCTCATTTCAGACAAGGCACAAATAGCAGCCCGATACTCAGCCTCAATAGAGGAGCAGGAGACAATAGGTTGCTTTCGAGAAGACCAAGAAATAGGAGTCAAGCTGAGAAAAACAATGTAACCAGAGATTGAGCGGCGATTATTGGTGGACAACTGCAGAGATATATGAATACCATGGTGGGAGGTTTCTTTAATATACCGAAGGATGCATTAAACTGGCTTCCAGTGAACCACATAGGGACATGTTTTGAGTGAGCTTGTTTAGTGAATATCTGATTTCATGCCTTGTAAAAGAAAGCTACTAAAGCTTACCAAGTACACTTCTATACTCTTTTCCATCCATTTTGGGAGCTCCATCATCTACCTATAGTGCCACCAACGTACTCATTAGAGACTAAACGTCTTTGTAGTCGTGCATTTGAGTGTCATGTAGAACCTCATGTATATACTTAGATTGACTAAGAAACAAACCGTTAGCATCCCAGTATACCTCAATGCCCAAGAAATAGTGCAGTAAGCCAAGGTATTTAAGAGAAATATTTTTGGAAAGAGAGGTAATGACTTTTTGAAGGAGTGTTTCATTGTTTACTGTTAGTATGATGTCATCAACATATATAAGGATATAAATAGTTACACCCAAATTTTGCAGAACAAAGAGAGATTTGTCATACTCAGACATCTTGAACCCCAACCGGATCAAAGAATTAGTAACTGCATCATACCAGGTTTTTGGAGCTTGTCACAGGTTGTAGATAGCCTTTTAGAGATTACAGACATGTTAGGATGCGCTGAATTTTAATATCGGAGTAGTTGAGTCATATCCACGTCTTCTTGAAGCTTCCCTTGAAGAAAAACATTATTGACATTGATTTGATGCAGTGACCAATTGTTCTGTAAAAAATGGGTGACGACAGTCCAAATTGTGGTGGGTTTAACCACTGGATGATATATATTATGAAAATCAACCCCAGCCCATTGGGTGAACCCTTTTGCAACCAAACGTACTTTGTACCTATCAATGGATCCATCAGACTTTGTTTTAATCTGAAACAACCATTTACAAGGAACAACATTCTTGGTAGGGTCTAGTTGAACCAACTCCCAAGTATGAATCTTTATTAAGGCATCAAACTCAAGATGCATAGCATCTCTCCAATATGGGAACTTTTGTTATTGTTTTTGGGTGACATGTAGAATTGGTACAATTTGGGTTATGTGGGCAGTGTAGTCAACAATTTTGCACCACTTGATGATGTTGTTTTGTGACTTTGTAAGTGCACGGTTGTGATCGATTGGTGGAAATGGAGCTACACGTTTAGTCGGAGGAGGCAAAGCGAGACTGCAACAACGCACATCCCTGTGAGAGGTGAGGGATCGAGTCGGTATATTGGGTGATGATATGGAGCATCACCGATAAAAATGAGTAATCGGTAGTTGGCGATGTAATGTGAGAGGACAATCAAAGAAGGGGGGTTTGAAATTTGAAGTGGGATAATAGGGAATCTAAAATAGGGGAAATCTGATGGAAGTCAGAGTAGAGGGAAGTAGTGTGAAGATTACTTGGAGTAGGAGTGGTGAGATGATCTGATTGTGGTTTGTTCCTCGGTGGAAGACGAAATGAGAAATCATCTTGGCGTGTATCTCTCATCGATGTAATGGTGGGGTGAAGTAGCATGTTATCTAGAGTAGTGGTGTTTGAAGTAATAACCAGATTTGAATTGTTGTGGTTTAAAGTATTCTCCCAGTTTAAATATGAAAACTTTTGTGTTAACTGGGAAAACATTTTAGCAAAAGGGAAAATATACTCAAAAAATTTTACATCCTCTGAGAGAAAAAGTTTGGAGCTTGTAGGTGAAAACACTGATGACAATGCTTTTGTCTACTTCGTGAATTTGTGCTTCATCATTTTCCTTTGTATCACCTACCACCACCTTTCCACTCCGTGTAACCACATCTAGCCCTCTATCACCATTTTCCTTCATCATATTTGGCTCCAATTGTGCGGAAAGTGAACTCAACTAACCTTCAAGTAGCTTGATTGCATCCGCGTGAGAGTTCACTCTAGTATTCAGTGATGAAAAATTGGCCTTTATTCCTTTTAATAAATCATCCGAACCTTCAACTTTGTCAAGGATGTGTTACAACAAGTCATTCATCCGGGGACTACTTGCACTCCCGTTTGACTTTGGGCTTTCACTCGATTGAGTGTGGCCTTCTTCACGATCATCCTCTCTTCTCCAATATTCACTCTATTCAGCCCATTCTTGGTGTCATCTTCTTTGCTTTTCCTCTTTGTGAAAGTTCCAACCTTGATTCCCACCTTGCTGTAAATAGCATGGGTGGAAACCCTCCTTATATCTCTTGGAATTCCAACCTTGATTCTCCCCTTGTTTAGAATAACCCAAGGAAGAACCATCCTCAACTCTACACACTCCATTTTCCCCCTTTTGTTTATTCACATTTTCTAACACATGCTTTTGTAGTAACTCCATTTGGTCCAACATGTTGTTGATGTTCTCATCCCTTTCTCTTTCCTTATCAAGTAGCTCTTGAGTCATTCTAAAAAAAGGGGAAACTTGATCTTCTCGAGTGTACCACGCTTGATTTATTTTAGTCATATCATAAAGAAGAATGAAGCCACTTCAAATGATTGCAACATTAACTCTCCTTGAACCAATTCATCAGCTACTACTTTATTTACCGAATCAAGACTCCGGTAAAAGTATTCGAGTAGAAACTCCTTTGGTAACCCATGAGTTGGGCATTGAAGAAAGATATTTTTAAACCTCAACTACGTTTCATTGATGGGTTCACCCTACCATCGCTTCAAACCTTCAATGTTATCTCTTAGTTTCATCATCCTTGATAGGGGAAAGAATCTCCAATTGAATGCCATGATCAGCTCATCCCATGATGTGATGGAATTTCTTGGTAACTCAGCCAACCACTTGCTAGCCTCCTCCGTCAAAGATAGTTGAGATAACCTGAGCCTGATTGACTCTTGTGACACATTCTTCAATTAAAAGAGGTTGCACAACTCTATAAAATTTCTTACATGCTCATGTCGATCTTCGTGAGCTAGCCCTCCAAAAAGTACCCTCATTTTGAGAAGATGAAGAGTCATTCTAGTGACCTCAAATATTGAATTCCCATCAGTTGGTGGTAGGAAAATTGCACCTAGTTCACCTGGTTGAGATTGGTTGTACATATTGATGAGTCCATAAATTGAACTCATTTAGGGCTATATTTTGATAGAATTAGTGTCCTCAAATGCATATTTTGTCTCAATATTTGTTGAAAACTCTTAAGTTTCAGGTATTTAGAGTTTGAAGGACAACATGGACACTACTTAGCAAAAAGGAAGAAAGGCAGCTGAAAGAACGAAGAAATGAAGATCTGAGAATTGCCGAACTCGTTCAGCGAATTGCCAATGGTCTTATCCTTGCCTTTTGTTCCCGTGTGCTGAACCCTGATTATAGAATCAAATCGGTGGTGAAAAAGAGCAGTCGGCGTGTCATCGAGCTGTTCCGCGAAGTAGTACTATGTCGCCCAATGATCCAAAAAACGACGATGCTGAAAGATAGAGCAAGACGGCGATGAAACCTACCAAACGGCGGATCGCCGAGTAGATCGACAATCTTGACTAACGGCACCGAATGAGCCAGTGCAGCACATTTTTTTGAAAACTATACATACTCGTTGAGATTTGTAGCTTAATATGAGATTTTAATATTGAATTTGTAACATAGACTTTTGAGTTCTAAGTTTGGAGAGGGTTTTGAAGAACTTGAAGGTTCAGAGGGTTTCAACTCCAAGAATTTGGACTTGGGTCTTGTGGATTCTTCACTCTTGGTTTGTTTTGAGACTTAAATCTTCATACCCATTTGAATGCAAACTGATATTGGTATAAATTTCTATCTCTTTTACATGTCTAGCTAAAACCCCAATTCTTGGAGTGTGATTTTGTGAATATGGGTTAGATTATCTGTTCGGTCTTGCTTGTTGATGATTTATTTGTTGTTTAGATGTGATTTCGTT
>JAJONS010017267.1:0-43549 GCA_029582315.1 Solanum tarnii x Solanum tuberosum
TTGGTACTAAGGTCATAGTGCATACTGACCATTCTGCATTGAGGTATTTGATGGCGAAAAAGGATGCAAAACCGAGATTGATTAGATGGGTATTGCTGTTGCAAGAGTTTGATTTTGTAGTAAAAGACAGAAAGGGGACTGAAAATCAAGTTGCCGATCTCCAGTTCAGCAGCATGAGTGGTCAGTCATCATTCTTCGAGGACGAGTGACCTGATTATCTTCCTTTGCTTTTAGTCTTTAGTTTCAGTATTTGCTAGATCTAGTTGGGGCATGTCCCATCATTTCTAGTCAGTAGAGGCTTTATTTCAGACATAGTTAGATTCAGCTTTAGTATTTGAGTTTGACTTTTCAGTTGTTTTTAAACTCTCAGTTTTCATATATATTCAGATTTAGTATATGGGTATTCTCCATCATTTTAGATTATCTCATGATTTTCTTCAGCATAGTATCTATTGATTCAGTTTATCTTTAGTATGCTTATGATATGCCAACAGGGTTAGCATGGGGTCACTCGTGATCCTAGGACCCATGTCCGTACCCTAGAGGTAGCTTCGGGGCGTGACACAAATTATGCAAATTCAATGGGACATCATCAAGTAAACATGCCACTATTTGTGCCTACAACACTAGAATGTTGCTAATGTTCCTACTTGGAGAAATGTTGTTGCATACAATGGACATCCATGTTCTTTCCTCAGCTATCATATCTGAGCATAGGATCCCGACCTTTGTGATGGCTCATGGGACATTTTTCTCGAGCAAAGCTTTGATGCTATCCAAGAATCCGACTCACAATCTTTCGCTATGAAGGCCTCAATATCATTGTCATGATACAAAGTACACCCTAGACGTGACATGGAATGTAAGACCCAGAGAGGCCCTACACAAGCCACTTGACATGCATATACACATAGTAATAGATAAAGTAACGTATTTCGTTTCAAGAAAACAATTTTCAATAGGAAGCAAAAGTCTAACATAGTCTTGACAAGCCATCTACTACATCAAAAAGAAGTGGTGGTGATGTAACCCATACACCACATACAAGAAAAAGTAAAAAAAAATGGAAGTAATAAAGGCGACGTCATCCTCCGAGTATGAGGACTCGCCAAGTCTTCAAAATCTCTAATGATGACCTAGCCATGAACGGAGGGAGAGGATTAATCAAGCCTTACATTGGTGAAACAATGTAGGCACAAGTATTCTTTAGTACATGAAATGTACTAAGTATGAGGGATATGCATAAAAATATGAAACATGATCATAAGAGGACATAATCGAAAATATGATGTGCATGACCATGCTAAACATAGTAAAACTTTAAAGAAATATCATAAATCATAAACATGGTAATGCATCTTAAAATCATCATGAAAGCTTCATAAAATATTTAAAAGCAACTTAGTTCACTTTGTGGGATATTAGATTTAACCCATAATAGATCATGTAAGCTATACATGGAATCCGATGTAACTCTCACATTAAGAAAGGGAGAGTCTACTTGACAAGGTAGAAATATGTATCATGGCATATGCTATATGTGAATCCACGAGCTAGGCCATTTAAAACCTATGGGGGCACATAATTTTGAACTAGAGGTTACTAGAGACTACCCTATATGAGCCTCTACCTCAGGTTCTCTCGGTTTTAATTTAAATCCCAAAGGAATAGTCATTTACATAAAGTCATCATCATACATGGAAAAACACAACTTAGTTACTAATTCAAGCTTAAAAAACATCATAGAGTAGCTTGTTAAATCATGAATCAAGCATAAGTGAGAAAACCTTTCACCAAGCCATAAAATATTCCTTTTCATAAATCATGCATAAGTTCATGAAAAACATCATTCATTGATTCATAACTTTTCTTCATATTCATGCGAATTAAGGTTCATAGTCAAAATCATAGATCATGCATGGGTTCATATAGAATTAATTAGAAAGCATGTAATTTAGTTTTAAAAAAATCATAATATGATAAAATATAATCAATTTAATCCATACAAATAGAACCAATAGGAGTTTTATGAAAACCTAATCAATTTTGGAAAATTTGATTGGAGAATTGAAGAAGTCTTTGGGGACTCAATGGGTGAAAGGAACCCATTTATGAACTTCCTAAATACCTTGATCTTGAATCCCTAAGCAATTGGTGAAGAAAGGAGACTTGATCTAGAAAAACCCTAGTTTCTTCTTCCTTGATCTAGAGAGAGGTTTTTTGAAGAGAATCTTGGAGAGGGTTTGGGAATTTTATTGAATGAGAGAGTTGAGGAACTTTCGAAGGGTGAAGGGTACTTATAAGGCTTATAATTAGGGGTAAAACGACGTATTATAGGAATTAAATGCAGCATAAAAGACCCAAATACCCCTAACTTAAAACTATCGGAGGGGTCCTATGGAATGACCTATGGTCTGTATAAACTTCTACGGACCTTATTGGTCATCTGTAGAACTGGATACTGGGGACCAAATTTCTAAATTGTTTTCCACGAGATAACTTTACGGTACATCTAAGGTTCCACATACGGTAGACCCAACCGTAAAACCTACGAACTAAAAATCCTTCCATGTCTGAAATTAACTTCCACGACACAGGTCTACGACCCATCAAAACTCTGCGTAAACCCAAAGGTCAAAAAGATTCTAAACTAAGTCTATAACTCCTTTATGACCCTTCCCTACGGGCCGTAGAAGTTTCTACGAACCGTTTTCCTAGTGGTTCGTAGGAAAAAATCAGAAAGCAAAATCATTAAATCCTCAAGACCCTTTCTAAGGCTCCCTTCTACAGACTGTAGAACCTTCTACAGTCCGTAAACAGGACCCGTAGACTTGGACCAGTGGTAAAATGCAATTTTTCTTTTTCCGAGGTGTTACAATCATGGTCTAGAAGCCAATAGATGGCATTTATTGCTTCCTGCCAATAATTGACACTCTTGCCTTGAATGGTGATCAACCTTGTCGTCATGTCTGTTTCCATGAGGCTAGCATATAATACCTCACCAATTGCTCATTCGCCTTGCATGGTTTAGCGTCAAAGCATATCCTATCGGATATCTCTAACCTTTGGTAGAAGTTTAGAAGCATTTCATCAACTTTGTCAAGTGTAATGCCTCTCTCCAAGAGTAACTTCTTCTTAATCAAATTTGAATAGTAGTTTTCTTGAGTTCTGAGAGAGACAAAGAGATGTTGGTCATATTTGACCACAACTTCCTCGTCATACCATGTTCTTGTGTCATTCTTGACTTCATAGAAATTTGAAATCACAATAGCATGAAAGTGTAAGAATCATGTGTTAAACAATGCTAGTTCATTGGTAGAAGTCAAAGAAAAGGGTTAGGAATCCATCCGGGAAACAAAACAAGCCTGCTGAAAAATATTACACAGGTAGGTTTTGTATCTCTGATCTTGCAAAAGCGAGATTATGTTCACCTAAGCAAACATCGCAAAAGTGACCAGGAGGCTGCTTTTGTAGAAATCGCAAAACGGAGAGGGATCGCTTAAGTAGACTTTGATTTTTGTGATAGAGATGCCACTTTCGCGACTAGTCGCCCCTATCAACATCAATAACCAAATTTCAATTCACAGATTCGCACAAAAATCCTACTCCAGTAGTTCAAATTCAACAACAATCAAACAAGCAATTGACAAACTAAGTCATTTCAACATAAAAAAGCTTCAAAATCATCCTTGAGTTCTCTTGGGCATTTTATCAAACGCATGGTTCCCAATCTAGTTTTCAACAATTCAATCATGAAATTGGTACTAAAGACTTCTCCAAATATACTAAATCATCCCACACACATGTATTCAACATTTATCAAATACAATTTGGCCAACACAACAATAATTTAACCCCTTAAGTTTGAGAAGTTACTGCCCACACAATACCCCCTGACTTTCAACAAGGCTACACAATTTCAAGAATGAAATTACCACTTCGAGAGAGTACGAGTGAGAGAGACATACCAGTTTAGGTTTGCACAAGGAAGACCAAGACTTTGAGAATCAATTTGAGACGAATTAGGAAGAGAGCAAGAATGTGGACCTTTTATTTTGGGAGTTTTCCCGTTTGGCTTTTGCCTACTTGCCTTTCGAAATACTCACCTTCACTTAAACGACATCTTGTTCTCTTTTGCAAACCTCCACTAAAGAGCAAAGTTCAATTTTGTGAGTGCCCCCTAGCTTAAGTAATAACTGCTTTTACGAGAGGGTGCCTCTTTTGCGCGCTACGCTTAGGAAAACTCACCATCACTTTTGCGACATCAGGAGTCTTTTTCTGCAGGGTTGTTTGTTGCTTCCAATTGCACATGCAAGTGTATGCGGTCGCACAATTAATATAGTGGCTCTTAAAAGAAACGAATTATCGAACCCAAAGGACTTCTCAATTAATTATTCTTACTAAATTATATTAATTCTAATTATTTATTTAAGGGGAGGATTTCGAAAGATGAATATATTAACTAAACTAAAAATAAAAAGCAATTAACTAAGAAAAGATAAATGTTTACACATTCAATGAATGAATCGATCTAGGATTATAATTTAACTAACAATCATGTTTAGCATCAATTTCATCAACTTATTTGATTATCTAGTTATTGATTCACAGGGTTAAATGTATGATCATGGTCTCCTGACCTCTAATCGCCTACGATAAATAACAACCTAACTACATCGTTGAGCAGGGATAGGCTAGATTAAGTATCGAGGATTAAGATTTCTTCCTGTATAGGGACCAAGCATGGTTTCTAGGTATATCCCTATCCTATATATAAATTAACCCTAATTATTAAGAGAAAATCATGCTCCTTATATTCCACGTCTATCCTATTATTCCTCTCCCAAGTTCAATTCGGACAATATGTTTATTTCAATGGTGATCAAGCATCAAAATAGTAATCACAATAATATAAGAACAACTAATATGATGAACAAATCATGCCGAATCAAAATCACTAAACAATCATATTGTAAGTAAATATAATCCAAGAACGAGAAGTTTAACTCCACATAGACATAGAGCAATTACAACCCATCATTCAAAGAAAAGATGTAAAATAAATAAAAGAGAAAGAAAAGAAGAAACCCTAAATCAAAAGTTATTTTCACATTGTATCCTCCTCCCTCAATAATTATTCTTCTGGTGTATTTATAGAGGTAGCAAATCTCTGAATAAAATAATGAGTCCAAAACATAATAGGAACCCAAATCCTAATAGGATTATGCGTGAAATATCCGTGCGTATTTCCGCCGCTTCAGTGTTGCGTGTCTTCAAATGTTGATACCTGGCAATGTAGTATTTCAATTCAACTCTAATTTCTTGCAACTTTTATATAATATATATTATTATTATATTCAATTTAATCCATTAAGCTGTCTGCTTGATTTCCTTCTTCAACTTTCCATATTTAATTCGTTTTAGCTCCAAATTTCTTCATCTTCACACCAATTTAATCCTACAAATAAAATATACTATTTAGCACAATTCATAAAATTCATGCTAAAAAAAACAAATATAAATACTAAATGTGAGACAAATAATGATTAAAAATATGTATTTTGGCCTCACATCAACATCCCACACTTAAACTTTTGTTCGTCCTCGAGCAAACATTAAAGCTCATCTCAAAAAATCATTGATACAAACAACAAGGCCTTATACAAATTTCAAAACATCAAGTACACTTCTCAATCATTCTGCAAGACATCCAAATAACAACAAACCTCTAACCTCCTAACCTCAAAGAAGGACTCTGAACTCATCAAATTTAAGCTTGCTCACCTATTCTCATCAAACAAAGTTAATAACATCACCTATTTATCATGAAACAAGTGCTCTCACAAGAAGAAAGAGTCCAGACATTGAATTCAAAAGATTGAATATAAATTAATGACTTAGCATCAAAGAACACTCTCACACTCACAAAGAAAATTCACATGTATGCACAAAGAATCATAGGCTTGCCCATTATGTACATCTCCACTAATTAAGCATGCTTGAATAGAATCAAATAGGACTTTAACGGGTTGTAATGTAGGCTAGGGTGAGAGCAATCGATTGACCATATCATAGCATAGAGTTAGATGCTTTTTGCGGAGCCTTTCCTTTTCTCGGGATAGAAGGATTAGGGCTCTCTTACCACAAAAGAGCTTTTCATCCACAATCCTAAGCCTAAATTGGCTTATCAAATCTGATTCACTACAAGGCCATGGGTCGGTATATGGCATACCACTCCCAAATATATAATGATCACAAAGAGACATAGAAACAAAAAACTGAAACTAAAGAAAACTATTTTCAATCTAGATAGAAACACGTAAACTATAAATCCTAAATTAATTCAACATGCATAATTGTTCCGCGTTAGCGGTGCCATTTTTGATAACCTTTAATTTACTCTCAAAACAAGTTCAAAGAGTAAGCGGTTGTCATCAATAATAAAATTCAACTAAGAGTCGGGGTCGAATCCCACAGAAAACAATTTATCGGCAATTGAAAAGACATAGAATGAATAGCTACAAGTTTGAATCTTAGGACACAAGATAATAGGTTATCAAATTAAGAATGATTTTGATAATCAAACGATGGTTTTGGGAAAAGATGATATCAAGCAATGGATCTATGAGAATTGGGAAATTCAGAATTCAATCAACACTCAATGATCCATTACAATACAACACATGTTCATTCAATCATAGATAGGCTAGATCATCATCAATCAACCCTAATTTCCTTTTGGTCTGAAAGGGTTATATCCCTATATCTCCTTTCGATCTCAATTGAGTCAACAACAAAGTAATCCAAGACTTCAATCTAAACCCCTATTTCTAGAAATTATAGAATTCAACAAAGTAGACTCAAATTATCTCCTTTTGTTCTCAAATTTAGGACTCAAAGCCAAATAGGATTATTAACCTAATTCTCCACTTCACGAATTCTTTTCGCGCAATCCACAAAGATTGGAAGCTAGATCTTAGTGTGCACCCTCAAATCATAAATTCATACATGAAAACTAGATTAAACCTATTTCATAAATTCAAGCATGGAATCAAGTAATTACAAAAGCAATAGAGCAATAAATCAAATACCCAAATAACTTTGTCTATTTCTAGTACAAATGCCCCAATGTCATACACACAATTACACCCACAATTATAGCAATGTAAAACAAAGAAATGAAGAAGGAAAAATGAGTTTACTATATGGAACACAATGTTCAAAACCCAAGATGATTTGGGAGGCAACTTCCCTCCAATGTCTTAACCCAAAATTAAGATCTACAAATTAGGTTTCTTCCTTATTTTAAGTTAAAAGATGAGAAAACTAGTCTAAAAGTCGTCTATCCTCAATAATGCTTCTTTCCAACCCTTTTATCAGAATTTGGGTTCAATGCGTGAGAATTTCCAGTTTTTCCCTTAACTAACTAGGCAGGATCCGCAAAAGCGATATGGGGTTCAAAAAAATGGATGTCGCAAATGTGAACATCCGTTCGCTAAAGCGACCCCGCCTTTTGGACATGTTTGCAAAAGTGAACTCCGTCTGGTTGCTTAAGTGACCAATTGACTTTGTTACTCGTCCGCAACAACAAACTCCTTTCTCAGGTACAACATTTGAGACTCATTTCCTGCCAGGTTCAGCTCCTTTCCAGCTTCTTTTCCACTTTTGTCCATCATTTTCCTTCCCAACAAAAAATAGCAGAAATCAACACATTTAGATGGATAACTAGCCTCTTTCTCTTCTTAATTGCCACAAAATTACAAGAAAAGAGCCTCAAATGAGTGCAAATCCACCACTCATCAGACCGCGCGCTCCAAAAGCACAATTATGGCTCTTTCCCCTTTTAATGGCTTTTGATTACTTCTACACTACCAAAAACACGATCACAATGTTAAAAAGATGTTTAGACACTCAAATCGCAATAATTGGGGATGAGCCCAAACTGAGTCAAAATAGAATTATGGGACCCGTGCCAAGAATCCCAAAATTGAATTTGTCAACAGGTCCTAGTTGGCTTATTGAACTTGTGCCATGATTATGGTCAAAATTTAAGCTCGGAAACTAATTGTGCAATAAAATGAAACAAAATGTCATTTAAAGAGGCTCAAGGTGTTGATCGGAACAAGAATTTACCTCAAAAACGTGTTCCCAACCTCTCTTAATACCCCCAAAGCAGAGATGTGCAAAAACCCAACAATATGCAACAAAAATCAGCTAATTTGGATGATCCTAGCCCCTACAATCTCTATTTGAATATTAGGACCTAAGTTGAATTCATGTCTGGTCTTAGTTAAAAGACCAAATAAATTACCTTCGTGAATGTGAGACCCATTCCGTAATTACGCAAGTATGACCCCAAAAACATCATGAATGCAGTGCCTAGCCCACTAACGCGAAGGGTCATCCCTTTGACCTACGCAATCATGACATAAGGCATGCAAATATGATGGCCAATACATCAAGCCTCCACAAACGCATCACTAGGCTTGTGAATGTAAAGACTAGGAGCACTGGTCACCATGAACACATCCTGAGACATGTGAACGCGAAGGATAATGGTGGGCTGCACCAACTGATGCACATCATCTAGTTTTCCCAATGTTGGAAATCTCTAATGGGGTGCTCAACATTTGTTCGTAACCTCGTACATGCAAACTAGATATGCTACCCCATCAAATTTGACATTCCAAACTCAACGGAGATGTTGAAACATTCAATCGAGGTCATATCGATGAAAAATGGGTCCTACACACAAACTCAATTTAAAGATATAAGTCACAAGGTTGCTTGAAATAAGCCTAGAAGCCATAGGATCCGCACCGAAGGTCTCTCTAGACCAAACTCGACATTTTTTAGCTAATGAAACTGTCAGAATTTCATTATGAGGCCTTCTACCTAAAGTTTTGACCGAACTCAATCATTCAAATTTCAAAAGACCCTAAACACGGAAACTTGCACAAAAACCAAATGAATGACCATATGACTAAACTATTTGTCCTAACAAGTCATAAATGACTTGGGGTCACTATACAAAAGCTCTAAATGTACAAAAGAAATCAATAAGGAGGAAATGATGTGGAGTGTCAATAGAACATCCACTACTAAAATGGACTTTCGTCCGCAAAGGTAAGGAGTTCAGAAGTAACTGAGGACTTAAATAAGTCACAATCTGACTATAACTGATAACATGGTCAATGCAATAGAATCTGAATGGACTGTGGGAGCTACTAATAACCGACATAAAACCACATGAGCTAAATGTGGAGTCCAATGTATATGCCCCATCGAGAGGACCCAATATACCCTGCCAGAGGTATAGAGGCATGACTGGCGTGATCACTAAAATGTAATGCCCAACAGAGGGGACTTAACCTACGAGGGCACGTAGTTCTGGGAATATTCAGGTACGCTGAACCCTAGTCCACTCGGTATTAAGCTACTCCCAATTGATTATGTAATTAACAATTTATGACTGAATTTCTATAATACTGGATAGCTCAACCTATTGTCATGCAAACTGAGAATGCAATATTAATATACTGATATCAAACATTCAGAAATTGAGGCATGTATGTATATCTCTAATAACTGACCTAGCATGTGTAATTCATGAACTAAAAGCACTACATAGCTAGGGTTCTGAATTCATGAAAGAATCTACACAAAACGATACTAAATTCATGACAATCTGATTTGGATCATTATAACAGCTAAAACCCAACAATTTCTAACATTCAAGAAACCCTAGGTCTAGATAATACCAAGGGAATCAAGATTCTGACTGAAATTTAGGAACCTAATGGGTGAAAGGAACCCACTAGTGAAATCCCACATACCTGGTGGTGACGAATTCCATGGAGAAATCTTTCCATTTCGGGGCTGAAATTGATGAAAACCCTGCTGCATTTCGAAAAGTTTTAGTTGACTCTTTCTTCTCTCTAGTTCTAAGTTTGATCGATTATCTTGAGAAAGAATTGACTAGGGTAGGTTCTAATTAAGTTACTAGGCTGAAACTGACCAAAATTACGTAGTTTAGGGGTTAAGCGATGTAGTTTAGGGGTCCAACGCATAGGAAAAAGACCAAAAGACCTCTAACTTAAAAGTAGACTGGCTCATCGACAGAGCTGACTGCCGAGCCGTAAGTTGACTAACGGTCCATCTTGTCAGTAGTCATTTGGCTGTCAAAAGGCTGAAATCTTGGGTCTGAAACTTAAAGTTGACTAGCCATCGATGGAGCTAATTGACGGACCATTATTCGATTGACTGTAATTTTTTTCTTCTTTGAATCTGGGGTGTTACAATATCTTCCCCTTGGGAACATTCGTCCTCGAATAAAGTCTATACTAGCTGGGTATGGAGGGAATGAGTTGTAATCCCTATTACTAAGTACTAGAAATTGATATCTAACTGAACTGAGTTCCAAGAACATGCAAATATGCTGAAAATGCAAGAACAACTGACGGAACAAGGTACGAAGACTGAATCTGAGCATGAATGACTGAAAAATTGAAGAGGAACTATTACCTCAAGCTGGAATGGAATCGAAAGGAAAGATGTGAGGATACTTGGCCTTCATGGCTGCCTTTGCTTCCCAAGTAGCTCCCTCTACAGACTGACTACTACACAAAACCTTAACTGAAGCGACTTCTTTGTTTCTCAACCTTCGAACCTAATGATCAAGAATCTCAACTAGTACCTCTTCATAAGTGAGACTATCCTTCACAACCACACTTTCTAAAGGCATTATAGATGCTGGATCACCCACACACTTCTTCAGTAGCAAAATGTAAAAAACTGGATGTATCGTTGCTAGTTCTGCTGGCAACTATAACTCATAAGCTACTTTACCAAATCTTTCCAAGATCTTGTAAGGGCATACATATCTAGGACTGAGCTTCCCTTTCTTACCGAACCTCATCACCCCTTTCATAGGTGACACTTTTAGAAAACCTAATCATCAACTTGGAACTCTAATTCCCTTCTCCTTACATCTGCATATGACTCCTGGAGACTTTGGGCTGTCTTAAGTCTATCTCTAATGAGTTGCACTTTCTCCATAGCATCATGAACTGAATCTGGCCCTATCAAGGCTGCCTCACCTACCTCAAACAAACCAACTAGGTATCTACATCTACGCCCATACAATGCCTCATAAGGGGCCATCTTAATGCTAGAATAGTAGCTATTATTGTAGGCGAACTCTACAAGAGGAAGGTGATCATCACAACTACCCTTGAAGTCGATCACACAAGCTTTCAACATGTCCTCTAAGGTATGAATGGTATGCTCTGCCTGACCATCGGTCTGTGGATGAATTGTTGTGCTAAGATTAACCTGAGTACCAAGACCTTTCTGAAATGACTTTCAAAAATGAGAGGTAAATTGAGGACCTCTATCTGAGATTATAGACAAAGGAACCCCATGTAACCTGACTATCTGATTAATGTAAAGCTTGGAGTAGTCCTCCGCCGAATCTGTAGCCTTAACCGCCAAAAAGCGCGTAGACTTAGTAACTCTATCAACAATCATCCAAATGGAGTCATGCTTTCTACGAGTATGAGGTAAACCTGTAATGAAGTCCATGTTGATCACTTCCCACTTCCAAGTAGGAATGTTGATCTCTTGAGTCATACCTCCTGGTTTCTGATGTTCTACCTTGACTTGTTGGCAATTTAGGCACTTAGCGACAAAATCCGCTATATCCCTTTTCATACCGTTCCACCAAAAGACTTCCCGCAAATCAGGGTACATCTTAGTGGCGCTTGGATGAATAGAATATCTGGAGTTATGGGCTTCTATCAGAATCTGTTGTCTCAAATAACCCACATTATGAATACATAATCGACCCTGATAGCGAAGCACACCATCTCCCCCTTGGGAGAAAACCTCAACCTTCTGCTGATGGACTGCACCCTTTATTTGAAGCAAGATCAGATCACTGTCTTGCTTTTCCCTAACCTCCACTACCAATGAAGATTCTGACCCATTCTGAACTGTTACACCACTATCTGATATGCTCATAAGGCGAACTCCCAAGCGAGCAAGCCTGTGAACCTCCTTTGATAGGTCTTTTCTTTATTCCTCAACATGTGCTACACCACCCATAGATAGTCTACTAAGAGCATCTGCTACTACATTGGCCTTATCAGGATGGTAATGTACACTCATATCATAATTCTTGAGGAACTCAAGTCATCTCCTCTGGCGAAGATTCAACTCTTTCTGGGTGAACACATACTGAAGGCTATTATGGTCTGTGAACACATCTACATGGACACCATACAAGTAATGTCTCCAAATCTGAAGAGCAAACACCACTGCTTTAAGCTTGAGGTCATGAGTTGGATAGTTCTTCTCATACACCTTAAGCTATCTAGAAGAATAAGTTATAACCTTACCTCGCTGCATCAACACACAACCTAGGCCGACTCTAGATGCATCACAATATATAACATAACCGTTTGAACCTAGTGGTAGAGTAAAAACAAGAGTTGTAGTCAACCTAGTTTTCAGTTATGCGAAGCTCTTCTCACAATCATCTGATCACTGAAACTTAACCTTTTTCTGAGTTCACTTAGTCAATAGAGAGGCTATGGATGAAATCCTTCCACAAACCTTCTGTAATAACCTGTTATACCCAAGAAACTTTTGAAATCTGTAGGAGAGGTAGGTCTAGGCCATTGTTTCACTGCCTCTATTTTCTGATAATCCACTCGAATCTCTTCACTAGACATAATATACCCTAGGAAAGCAACGGATTGCAACGAAAATTCACACTTGCTAAACTTAGCGAATAACTAACAATCTTTGAGAGTTTGAAGGACAACCCTCAAATGTTTCACACGTTCTTCCTCATTCATAGAGTAAATGAGGATATTATCAATAAAGACAATAATGAACAAGTCTAAATACTGCTTGAACACCCTGTTCATCAAATCCATGAAACCTGCAAGAGCATTGGTTAGTCCAAATGACATGACTACAAATTCATAATGAACATACCGAGTTCTGAAGGCTGTCTTCGGAATGTCACTATCTCTGACTCTAAGCTGATGATAACCGGATCTGAGGTCTATCTTTGAAAAATGACTAGCACCCTGAAGTTGGTCAAACAAGTCATCAATCCTATGGATGGGATACTTATTCTTGATTGTGACCTTGTTCAACTGCCAATAGTCAATGTACATTTTGAGGGAACCATCTTTCTTCTTTACAAACAACACTGGTGCACCCCATAGGGAAATACTGGGTTTGAGGAAGCCCTTATCTGGAAGGTCTTTCAACTACTCTTTCAATTCCTTAAGCTCTGCTGGAGCCATTCTGTAAGGAGGAATAAAGATAGGTTGGGTATTTGGAAGGAAATCAATTCTAAAGTCGATTTCCCTTTCAAGAAGAACTCCGAGAAGATCTTCTGTGAACACTTGTGGTAACTCATTAACTACTGGAACTGACTCAAGAGTTGGGATTTTAGAGCTTGAATCCTTAACCCGAACTAGATGATAAAGACAACCCTAAGAGATTATTTTTCTGGCCTTACGGTAAGAAATGAATCGACTCATAGGCGCTAAGCTGCTACCCTTCCATTCTAAGATTGGTTTGTCTGGAAATTGAAAACGAACAATCCTAGTTCTACAATCGACTGAGGCATAACATGAATGTAACCAATCCATGCCTAGAATGACATTGAAGTCTACCATTTCTAACTCTACAAGATCTACTGAGGTGACTTTCTGAGAGAATGTGATATGGCAGTTTCTGTATACCCATCTAGATATAACTGGGTCACCGACTGGAGTAGAGACTGAGAAGGGTTTTGAGAGAGTTACTGGACTAAGATCGAATTTGACTGCTATATAAGAAGTTACAAAGGAAATAGTATATATTCCCTGGATCTAACAATGCATAAACATCTAAGTCAAAGACTCATAACGTACCAGTGACTACATCAGGAGAATATTCCTGATCCTGGCGAGCTTGGAGAGCATACAACCTGTTTTGGCGCTGACCGTCACCTGTACCAGATGAGTTACCCTGCTGAGTCAAGCAAACCTGGAGGTGTTGTTGATATTGTAGACTAAGTTCTACTATTATTGCCTCCTTGACCCAATTTAGCAAAAGGAAAATCTCTCAACTTGTGAGCAGACTGACCACACCTAAAGCATCATTCCTTTCCTGCAAGACACTCGCCCGGATGGTTCTTACCACACTTAGGACAAGTTGGGTAGGTTCTGGTGCCTGAAACACTCCCCTGAGACTTAGAGCCTGATTCCCTACCTTTCTGATCATGTCGGAACTTGAAAGATTGAACACTAGCTGATAAAGGTGTTGAAGACTTTTGTTAAAACTGCAAGCGATTCCCACCACCCGATTTCTGCTGAGAATAGTCATAGTTTCTTGTTTTAGCCTTCTTATTTTCCTTAGCATGTTCCCTAAGCTTATCTCCCTTAAGCTGCTGAACATGAGTCATGAGCCTAGAGAAGTTTATATTTTCCAGCAACATAGCATTCCTACACTCTATTTTGACTAAGTATGACACTCCATACATAAACTTGTTCATTTGAGCCCTCGAATCAACAACCATGTGAGGAGCCTACCTGGAGAGTTGGGTGAACTTTCTCCCATACTCTTGGACTATCATGTTACCTTCCCTCAAGTTCATAAACTCCTGAGCTTTTGCCTCCCTTAGCTCCCTTGGGAAGCACCTGTCCAGAAAGGTTTCATTAAAGCAATCCCAAGTGATAGGAGTTGCACATGTACCCCTGTTCTATTTCCACTGAGTATAACAGATATAAGCCACATCCTTAAGCTAGTAAGATGCCAACTCGATCCAATCATTCCCAGTTACCTGCATCACTTCAAAGATGTTCTTGACCTCATCTATGAAGTTTTGGGGATCCTCACCAATCTGCGATCCTAAGAACTCAGGCGGATTCATCCTAACAAAATCCCAAACTCTATCTGCAGCTGACCCAACATTAGCATTTGCTAAAACTGGAACCTGCTGATTATTCTGGTTGGTCACACTCTGAGCCAACAACTGAATAGCATTCCGAAATTCAGCATTTGAAACTTCCTGATCTGGGACTGGAGGAGTTGCATTTGCATTCTTGGCATTCGCATTCCTTCTACAAGCTCTACAAGGAGGCATGATCTGAAATGCATAACGAAGGATTAGAACGAGAAGTTAAATCATGCCTTATGCACGATAAGAGTAGCAAGAAAATGAAGTTTTTCCTAAAACAGGTTGTAGCTTCCTTCTCATTAGATGTGGTGCACTTCACACCCATTAAAATGACTCTACTTAGTGCGGCTTTTAGACATCCTAGGACACTTAAACCTAATGTTCTAATACCAAGTTTGTAACCCCCTAAAACTAACCCTAGGGCGCGGACACGGGACCTAGGATCACGAGTAACCCCAAGCTAACCCTACTGGAATATCATAGGCATACTAAAGATAAACTAAATCAATAGATACTGTGCGGAAGCAAATCATGAGATAATCTAAAATGATGGGGAATACCCATATACTAAATCTGAATATATATGAAAACTGAGAGTTTAACAACAACTGAAAAGTCAAACTCAAATGCTAAACCTGAATCTAACTATGGCTAAAATAAAGCCTATACTGACAAGAAATGTTGGGACATGCCCTAGCTAGATCTAGCAAATACTGAAACTAAAGACTAAAAGCAAAGGAAGATAATCATGTCACTCGTCCTCGAAGAATGAGGACTCACCACTGATGCTGCTGAGCTGGAGATCGGGAACCGATCTATGCGTGATCTGGAAGCTGAGAACCTGAACCTACATCACGAGAAGACGTAGCGCAGAGTATGCGTCAATACTTGAAAGGTACTAAGCATGCATGATAGAATAAATCTGAACAATAATCATAACCCAATCAAAGCATAAATATTGAGCAACAATAAGAGATAAACATGATGTTATACTAAGAATATTGAACATGAAATAACTGAATGCAATGACCAAGTTTATAGCATATTGTGACTGAAATCTGACTGTAACTGATAACATGGTCAATGCAATAGAATCTGACTGGACTGTGGGAGCTACTAATAACCGACATAAAACCACATAAGCTAAATGTGGAGTCTGATGTATATGCCTCATCGAGAGGACCCAATATACCATGTCAGAGGGATAGAGTCATGACCGGCATGATCACTAAAATGTAATGCCAAACAGAGGGGACTTTACCTACGGAGGCACTTAGTTCTAGGACTATTCGGGTATGCTGAACCCTAGTCCACTCGGCATTAACCTACTCCCAGTTGTTTATGTAATTAACAATTTATGACTGAATTTCTGTAATACTGGATAGCTCAAAATACTATCATGCAAACTGATAATGCAACATTAATTTACTGATAATGAAACTTTCGAAAACTGAGGCATGTATGTATATCTGGAATAAATGACCTAGCATGTGTAATACATGAACTAAAAGAACTACATAGCTAAGGTTCTGAATTCATGAAAGAATTTACACAAAACGATACTAAATCCATGACAATCTGATATGGAACATTATAACAGCTAAAACCCAACAATTTCTAACATTTAAGAAACCCTAGGTGTAGATAATATCAAGGGAATCAAGATTCTGACTGAAATTTAGGAACCTAATGGGTGAAAGGAACCCACTAGTGAAATCCCGCATACCTAGTGATGAATTCCATGGAGAAATCTTTCGATTTCGGGGTTGAAACTGATGAAAACCTTGTTGCATTTCGGAAAGCTTTGGTCAACTCTTTCTCCTCTCGGGTTCTAAGTTTGATCGATTATCTTGAGAAAGAATTGGCTAGGGTAGGTTCTAATTAAGTTACTAGGCTAAAATTGACCAAAACTACATAGTTTAGGGGTTAAATAACGTAGTTTAGGGGTCCAACGCATAGGGAAAAAACCAAAAGACCCTTGACTTAAAAGTCGATTGGATCATCGACGGAGCTGACTGATGGGCCATAAGTCGAGTGATGGTCCGTCCTATCAGTCGTCATTTGGCTGTCAGAGGGCTGAAATCTAGGGTCTGAAATTGAAAGTTGACTGGCCATCGACGGAGCTGACTGGGGCCGCCATTCGACTGACGGTCCGTAGGTGACTTCTGTCGATGGCACCTGTAACTTCTGAAAATCTGGATTTTTTTTCTTCTTCGAATCTGAGGTGTTACAATTTGATCGTAAATGAGTTCTGAAAGTTCAAGAGTCATGAAAACCTCTCCTTTATTGTCCCTTCTCTAATCACGGAGCTATGCAAATTGACTGAAGTAGAGGTTCTTTTGGTTTACACTTGGGTGGATCCTAGACATCAAATTTGTCTCATTAAGATGTGTGGTAAGGGCACGATTGTGAAAATCAAGAAGAGGAAAGTTGACTCCGAAAACTCTGTACATCTGGAGGAGGATTCTTAAATACCTTCGGTTTTGGAGCCTGTTGAATCGTTGGCTAGTAAGTTGAAAATTGTGAAGGACATTGTGATGAAGCTGCCCCAAGGGTCGGCTGAGTCAAAATATGGGCTGGTATCCTATGTTCCCCAAAGTGAGTTTGATATCTACTTGAAAGTTCAGCTTGCAAATTTGGAGAAAGCCTACGCCGGTTTGGCGAAGTCACATGTTGAATTAAGCATCTCATACAACAAAATGAAGAAGCAAGAGAAGAGTATAAACAAGTTTTTTACTCGGATGTGGAAAGGGGTCAAAGGCCTTTGGAAAGTGTTGAAGGCAAATGAGCCACTCCTGACTTTGAGGCTGGGGGAAAATGGAGATGAACTTGATGTATGGAACGATTATGGTGGAGCTGAGGATAGTGAGGCCACTGATACTAATGAAGATGATTGAGGCAGCCCAGAGAGCCCCTTCGTATTCTCTTTATGATTTTCATAGTTGTGGTGTAAGGACACAACATCATTTTTAGTTGGGGTGCTTCCCTTTGGGTTGTTTCTTTTGTTTGGATTGATGTTTTGGATGATTTTTTTTATTGTGTGGTTTTGTAATTTTTCTGTTGTTTTTGCTTTTATTATAGTAGTATATTTTGTTAATTTCGTTTTGTAGTAATAAATTGTGATGGTGATGTTTCATGCTTGTATGCCTTGAAGCAGGGGAAGTCTGAGTACCCATTGCTTATGAGATTGTAAGTCATTCCCATGAGTACCCATTGCTTATGAGATTGTAAGTCCTTGTGAATGCTCAATGAAAAGGCTTGAATTTTCCCAATGATAGCTCAAGTGACGTCATTCTTAATGGTAAATTGTCATTTTGTTTAGTGTTTTTTGCTTAGTGGTGCTCTGATGTGAGGTTGTGACTTGTTTGGTACTAATAGACTTAGTCAAGCCTTGTGAATCATCAATGATCACCCTCCGAAATTTCGTACAAATGGTGGAAGTTAATGACTTAGTGATAGTGTTTTGGCTCTTTTTGTGACTCCAACTTACTTGCTAGTGAAGTGAAAAATAACTCCTTTGTTTTTTATTAGGAAGTGAAATTGATTCATCTTGAATAGCTTGCATGTCAAGTGTGGTAAGTTGTTGAAAATAATTTCTTGTGTTTACTAGAATTTGCCTTGTCAGTCTTGAAATGTTGGTCTTGATTGAGTTTGGTTGGAGAAATGATCTTAGGCTTTCTTTGATTATTATTGAAGTCAACTTGGCCTAAAAATCACACCATTGCACTAAATGTATCCTTAGTTGTCCCCTTTGAGCCTAATCTTTTTTATTAACAACCACATTACAAGTCTTATCCCTTTTTTAAAGGTCACCCTCTTTTTTACCCTTCCCTCATTGAACTTAAAGTTGTTAAAGTTGAGGCTAAAAGCCTAAGTTCGGGGTGTTATGGGAAACTCATGGAAAGGACGTTAATTAACGTTTCAAGGGCCCTTCATCCAATTCTAAGTGTCAACGATCGTTAGTCAGTATAAAACCCAACTAAATGAGTTGAGGTCGAATCCCACAGGGAGCGGTACGTGTTTCAGATTCGATTGGGAAGTATGAACATGGTCAAATCAGTCATAGAAATAAAAGTTATCGAATAAAGACATCATTCAAATTAAGGGGTGACACTAATGTCAAATGTGGGCTTTTAGTTTTGATTAACAACTACAGACAGTCACAATCAATGAAAATTAACAATAATGAGATGGGTTCTTGGGATGTGATCGATTATAGGCAATTATAGACGTATGGGTAATTGTAACTATTAGTAAATAGCTATATATTAGTGAGTAAGCTAGGCAATAGGGGAGGTAAACTTTCTCTCGAACAATTTACCCCGAATAAAGTGATTTCTTTCGAACATCAAAAAGCATGCAAAATAAGATCTACCCACACCTTAGTTCATTCACTCTCTCGAGCTGAATGTGTGGGATTGGGTTTAAGATTCACTCTCTCAAACTGAACCCAGGTCAACCCAACACCCACTAACCATCAACTAATAATTTTGGTTCTAAAACCTCTCTCTTGAGCAAGCCAAGAACACAAACATAGAACTGCATTTGCAACTGCAATTCTTAGACTAAACCATAATTACTGATTAAACTCACTTCTAAATAGAATTTAAACTTAAAATTAACAATACCCATAAACTAAATCAGCCCATAATCATATGATCACACCCCAAAATCATGGATTTAGCTAGACATTATAAAAAGGTAAAAATAGTTACCGAATTGATTATCCATCAACTCGGTAAGTGCAGATTCGTCCTTACAATTCTCCAATTTGAAGAATCTCAAAGACCCACTTCCAATTTCTCAAAAGTGAATTTCTTCAATCCCTCAAAGCTAAGGAAAAACTAGAGAAAAAACCATCTCCAGGTGCTCAAAACTTAATAATAGATAGTTCTAAAGAGTATTTGATACTAAACTAAATGTTCAAAAACGTATTTATAGTCGCCGAAAATGTGTTCTGAAGAGTCACTTGGCGAAGTAAGTCAGGCTCGTTGAACCACTAGACGAACCGCCCTTTGGTCTATTCCATCGCCCTTTTGCCTTGGTACTCAGCATCCTCCAGGTCTGTAACTTTGGGCAATCTAGCACTGCATCGCGGAACTACTTAGCGATCTGCCGACTGCTCTTTTTCATCATCAACTTGGTTCTTTCCTTTAGGGCTTGGCACACTGGAACTTTAGGCGGTTTGATGAGCCACTCAGTGACACGCCGAGTGATTTTAGCGATCCTCGAACTCTCCCTTCTTCATTTCTTCAGCTTGTTTGTTCCTTTTTGCCTGTTAGTGTCCTTGCTTTGTTCCTCAATCCATATACCTGAAAATCAAGGATTTAACATCAGTTATTGGCACAAAATAAGCATTTGAGGACACTAAATTTATATAAACAAAGCCCTAAATGAGTCCAAATCTTGGGCTCATCAACACCCCAACTTAAACTTTTGCTTGTCCTCAAGTAAAGTTCAAGTTTAGCAGTTCAAAAAGGATGTCTCAAATAGTGCTACAAAAGACTCAATCATGAATACACACAACAAGACTCAACTTACTCATGCAAGGATCAATTGTGCACTCAAAGATTCAAGTTGTGACTCACCATTATCAAAGATTCTCAAGTTCACACTACTTGCTTCAAATGCAAGTTCAAGCTCAACAAAGGTACTCAAATGCCCTCACAACAAGAAGAATGATTCCATATTCACACACTATTCTTCAACAATTTATAGTTCTGGAAACACACACGACTCTCACACTCACAAAGATGAACACATGCATGACTTCACCTATAGGTTTCCCTTATTTTCCGATCAACATTCATTTCAGCTCACTCAAGATCAAAAAGGTGTTTTCAAGGCTTGTAACGGGGCTGAGTGTAAAGGTATGGTCATTTAGGCTCAGGGTTGTTATCCTCATGAAATGTTGTATGAACATCACTTTCCTTCCTTTTCTTCAGCATTTTCATTCATGCTCAAAATTCACCCCATTATTCACTTCCATGGAATACCGGACACCCCATTTCTTTTGCAACTTTCACAACTTTATTTCACGACTTTTTCACTCTTCTTCTTTTTGCTTCTTTATTTTATTTTATTTTTATATGGAGGGGTTCCCTGTTTTTTAAGTTCATGGATCAAAGTGGGGACTTCTTTGTACTTTTTTATTTACCTTCCCTTTTCACCATAACCCCAACTTAGGCTTTTGGCCTAAGTTGGCTATTCAAACACACCACACTTCATGAGGATTATGGGTGAATGGATGAAGAGGGGTTACAATTTCATCATGTTTATTCTAAGAAAAGGATAATGCTCAAAAGGGTTCAAGCAAAGTTCACACGTCTCACAAGGTTGGCCACAAAAAAGGTATATTGTCAAATTGTTTCACTCTTCAAAATTGTTGCCTAAGATCATATCAAGAGCTTGCATCACTTAGTCAACCGGACCAACGGGGCAAATTCTAGGTGTCATCACAAAAGGTTCACGGTAAGCTCATCACACAAGGCATTGGCACCAATATCAAACAAGACTCTACACTTTTGCTAGTGTGCAATGTTCATCACAAGAGACTCCTTCGATAATCGGCTAGTCACAACGATATGCAAAAATTCCACATATTGCCTATGCAACTTCATTTTGGCCTCATCGTAACCGCACATTTATTTTTGTTCGATTAAGAGCACTATTCAAGTCATCGGTATTGATCATAACCGATACTCAAATTTGCACAAGACTAGTCAAATTCAAACACAACAAGAGTGGTAAAAAAAATTCAGAAGGGATCAAAAACCATTTTCATTCATAACAAGGAGCCACAAGCTCAAAGAGCCACAAGGAAAAATCAAAACACAATGTAAAACACTAAAAACCCAAAAATATATACACAAGATAGTCACAAGAGTTAGGTATGGAAATACCTCACCTGGAACTTTAGGTGATCTGATGAGCCACTCGGCGACACACCGAGTGCTCTTGGAGATCCTCAAACTCGCCCTTCTTCATTTCTTCAGCTTGTTTGTTCCTTTCCTGTTAGTATCCTTGCTTCGTTCCTCAATCCATATACCTGAAAATCAAGGATTTAACATCAGTTATTGTCACAAAATAAAAAATTGAGGACGCTAAATTTATATTAACAAAGCCCTAAATAAGTTTAAATCTTGGGTTCAGTAGACCCTTACCACATGAGGGCTTGATAAAAAAAAGAGAATGGTGGAATAATCTTAAAGAAGAAAAGTTGTGAAAAAAAAGAAAGAAAGTGAACAAATGAGACTTGAATCCTCCAAAAGTTGAAAATGGTTGCATGTGGGGCATCTAGAGTGGAAATAAGAGAAGAAAAAATAAAAAATAATGTGACGTGTGCATTGGTTTGAAGTGGTGGACAAATTAGAAATGATGAGTTTTTGTGCAGTATTCAACGAGGGTGTAGTCACTTATACCTAAATGATATCCTAATGTTCCATAAACCTACATTACAATCTTAACAAATTCCTTTGAGATCTCCAACCAAATGAAGTTGAGTCAATATTGATTAAAAATATGGGCAAGCCTATGGTGTGGCATTTGTGTTCATGAGATTTTTCCTTGGGAGTGTGAGTGATTGATGTTTTTTCCCCTTGTCTTGTAAATACTTGTGAGTACAGTTTTGGGACATGATCTTTCTTGTGAGGGGATGAAATCTAGGATAGATCGGTGAAGTTGATAGATTCTGAAATTGAGTCAAGGGAAGTTATTTAGTTAACTAGTAGTTGAAAGTCATTTCTTGAGAATTACTGTTGCCACTTGTTCATTCTTGAAAATACATTGAGTTTTGAAATTGTGCTTGAACTTGAGGGGGTTGTTTAAATTGATAATCACTTGCTTGATTGCTAATTATTAGTTCCAACCAAAGCCATGACCATGAACCTTAGTTGAAATAGAAGGGTGTTGTGCTTACTCGAGTGTCTCTTGTGCTTTTGATTTTGTTTTGCTCGAGGACAAGCAAAGTTTTTAATTGTGTGTATTAATTTGGGGATTTTGTGCTAGAAATAGACAAAGCTATTTGGGTTTTTGATTTATTGCTCTATTACTTTTGTAATTCCTTGATTCCATGCTTGAATTCATGAAATGGGTTTAATCTAGTTTTCATGCTTGAATTTATGATTTGAGAGTGCATGCTCAGATCTAGCTTCCGATCTTTGTGCGTTGCTCGAAAGAGAATTTGTGAAGTGGATAATTAGGTTAATAATCATATTTAGCTTTGAGTCTTAAATTTGAAACCAAAAGGACATAATAAAGGTCTACTTTGTTGAATGCTAAACTTTCTAGAAATAGGGGTTAAGATTAAGGTCTTGGATTACTTTGTAGTTGACTCGATTGGGACAAAAAAGAGATAACGTGATATAACCCTTTGAGACCAAAAAGAGATTGAGGTTGATTGATGATGATCTAGTGTATCTATGATTGAATAAGCATGTGTTGAATTTTAATGGAATATTGAGTGTTTATTGAATTTAGAATTTTCTAATTTCCATACATCCCTTGCTTGATATCGTCTTTGCCCAAAACCATCGTTTGGTTGTCAAAATAACTCTTAATTTGAAAACCTTGTATCTTGTGTTTAGATTAAAACTTGTAGCTATTCATTCTTTATCTTTTCAATTGCCGATAAATTGTTCGATGTGGGATTCAACCCCGACTCTTAGTTGAGTACTTTTATTGACGACAACTGCTTACTCTTCAAACTTGTTTTTAAGGTAAGTTGAGCGTTATCACGACCTGCATTGAAGTAGGCTATGACTTATCGCTCTTTAGATTGAGCTTGTGAATGTAAATTCCTATTGATTAGCTTGAATTGGGGTGGATTTGTAGTTGATTCATGTTTAGTTTCTAGAATTCATGTCTTAACCTCATTTTTCGGGTAGTTTTGCATAAATTGAGCATCAATTACATTGTTATCGTGATTGCATCATTCCCTGTACTATGTCAGTGGTCGACTAGGTTGTTACTAGTTGTAGTTATTGGGCTTAGCCTAGGTGTAGGCTAGTGATTTTCTTAGGCTTGTTCTTTGGATCTGATAAGCCTTAAAAATTCTCCAATGCCACCTCATATGACTCAACTTCCTAAAGTCTGATAAAACAGACTCGGGTCTGATAATATGATTCTTAGCTAAGTGAAAACTAGGTTCATATGACATCTTATCCATAATTTCCCTTATTTTTTGGATCGGACGCGTTCGTCAGTGATTTTGTGCATTATTTAGTTGTTTGGGGTCGAGTCTTCGATTTGGAGCTGGAATGGGTAGTTGGTGACTTTGAAGATTGTTTCTCTCTACGGCATGGACCGATTTGAGAAAGATCGAGTGATTTTGGAGCATTTAGAGACTTTAGCCACGGTTCAAGGCCATGGCATACCTTTTATTAGTTGGGGTCGAGGCACTGGCATACATCCTTAGTCACAGTTTTAGGCCTTGACATATCTCTTTTAGCCTCGGTTCGAATTCGGACACACTTCTATCAGTCGGGTTCGAGTTCTGACTTGGTGACTCTATTGGGTTTTTTCGATGCCTTACCATGGTTTGAGACTGTGGATGGTTGTGGCATTTATGGAAAACTCTTAAACTTAGCTAGTAGTTTCCTTAGTTATTATGTGTATCCATCAGGCTTCTGGGGGTCCATTTGGATTAATTACTTTCAATTGTGCACGAGTGTACCTTATGTGCTTATGTGGTCCAGTTAGGTTATAATTAAATGTTTGCTTTACTATTCGTTCTTTCCTTGACTCGTGTGCATTCATGTTCGTTTGTCATTATAGGTCCACTCATTTGACCTCTAGTTGGTATCATTTCTCACTTTTCACTACTGTTTTTACTTTCCAAGCTCAGTCGTCCTATGATTCCTACTGGGCACCTGATGTTTTAGTACTCATACTTTACTCTGTATTTATTTTCGTAATGCAGGTCCGAGCACCTGTCACCAACATTGATTTCAAGCCTGTTGTAGAGACTAAGGGTGAGCTTATGAAATCCTAGATTAGTCTGTCTCCTTCTGTTTATAGGTTGTTGACTAGTCTTTTGTATTTGAAACAAGTCTATATTTTTTGTTCACTTTTGGGACTTGTACTATTTTAATAGCTATGTACTTGTGACTACCAGATTTTGGGACTGTATTTCTCTTTTTGAGTGTATTTATCTTATGTTGTTCTTATTTTCCGCTATATTCATTAAATTGTTTAAGTTATTTCTTGTTGATTGTTGTTTCTACCCAATATGTCTGTTACTTGTCGTTCCACAATATGGGTTGTCTTACCTACTGGTGAGTTATGGTAGGTGTCATCATGAATCGGGGTTTCGGGTCATAACACCAAAATAGTCCACAACCAAGCAAAACGGAAGAATTTCCAAAGTTGATAACCGTCTTTTGATGATAATGTATAACTCAAAATTAACGATGGAGAGAGGTGTAATAACTTTTACCTTGTGAAAGTAACTTATAGCTTCTGCCACGTACCACTAATTCACTGGAAAACCAACTGTGCAAACCACGAAAGAGAAGGACCACATGAAACACAAAGAAATCTATGTTAAGAAATGAGTTCAATATATAGAATAATTTTTGTGAAACACGTAAGTTCTAATAATCAAACCCTAAGTTGGTTTTGAGAGAAAATGACTTTTGAATATGAAATATATCGATATCAATTTATTCCACCGACTTGGGCCCACTTGACCTTGATGCTTGCGCAGTGTGTACAAAAATGTGAATATCTCTCTATTTTGAAGTCGTATTGATAAATGCTTTAATGCGTTGAAAACTAAATTCATAGACCTTTCATTTTATAGGTTATAAACCCTCTAAATCTTTATTTATTGAGAAATATGGTCATCCAAAGTCAAACCACATACGAGACCACTTGAAATACTTCCTGGAAATAAAATTTTCAAATAGATTTTTTGTTACGAAGCTCCCTTTGGCCAAAAACTGTTAATTTAATTATTTAATCACCTACATATATCTATTTCATGGTATGATCACTCATTTGGAAGTTTATTCTCACTACAACTCATCAATGAACAAGGTAAGGTAAAAAACTATAGGATAATTTTTGGTGTATATGTCTTCCGCTTAGTGAGTTAGTTATCTTAAAATATATTGGGGGTTACATATTCACTAATTATTATTTCACTAATGTGATTTGTAGAGGTGTGCCAAAATCGAACTGATCGATAAATCAAACCGAAAAAAAGTGTTATTGGTTTATTGCTATTGGGTTATTAGGTAAACAGTTTATTAATGGATTTATTAAAAAAATTATCGGGTTATTTGTTCAGTTTTGGTTTTCTAATATTGAATTATTTAGTAAACCAATAACCCATTAAGATTATAGTAATTTACTATTTTACCGGTACAAAAATAGTAAATATTAATATCAATACCTTACTAGTTACTGCCTTTGCCCTTTAGCCTTCAATTTGCACTTTACAATAACTTTGAGTTCACAACTTCACATTATAAAAAATATCAAAACCTAAAGTAAGAACCATATTCCTCTTGTCGCGTCAAATTGTTGGAGGAGTCATACAAATATATCATAAGAAATTTCTTATTAGTTAAACCGAAAATCAAACCGTTAAGGATCAAAACCGATAAACCGATAAAAAATATCTAATCAGATTGGCTATTGATTTATCATACTTGCAAACCAAAAATCGATAAAACGAATCGATAATAGATAAAACTGAACTGAAGCGATCGATACACACCCCTAGTTATTTGTCATCATCAAATCTATTAAGAATATATTGAATCATAATATAGTTTCACATTTTAATAGATCAAAATAATAAATCAAACTACATAGATTATAATAATTATATCAAAATTAAAAGTACAAATACATGTAATTGACTAGAGAAATTATTTATTAATATTCATAATATAAACGAACATCTCTACTTGATCCGTTCAGTACATACGAAACGTACTAGTGCAAGAAATTGAAATATTACCATTCTCATAATTAATATCAAATTATATTTAATCTTATGCTATAGTTATTTATTTTGAACATTTATTTGTAACTTTGCATGAGTTAATTAACACTCCATATACAAAATGGTCTACGATATATGTAAAAGTCAAACATATTAACACAATGATCTATTCATATATAAACTTTATTATACAAAGTAAAACAAAATAAAAAGTGTTAGTAGGGATTAAAATGTAATACTATAACTTACCCTCATGGCTAATAGTATACTCCAACAGTTTTATTTCTTCGGGTGTGTTTGTAGGAAGGAAAATATTTTCTGAGAGATTTTTTTTCAGAAACCTAAATGGATTAATTGCTTAATTATGTTCTTGTGTTTTATAAATATATAAATAATATTATTTTAAAAGTATTTGTATATAATGTACAGAAACATTATGGAATTGGTGGGTGTGGGCGTAGGGCTGTGAGGTGTGGATTATGAACCTGTGGGGGTGAGGTAAAGATAAGATGTGTTTGGATGTTACTGAGGATAACAATCAAGATGAAATACCATTTATGGCACCTTTTTTTCCACATAAACGTCATTTTTACCATTTTAAAGAAATTTATGTTTCAAAAGAAAATGTTTTTCTACAAGATTTGACCAGCCGACCATGAGAAAATTTGAAAATAATGTCTCATAAATATTTTCTTTCTCTCTTTCTATTTGTCACACCCTTTCTCTTTTTCCATCTTTTTTTTTTTTGAGTGGTTAATTAGTTTAGCTACACACACTTACTTTTTCAATTTCTCTGATAAAGAAATGCAAAAGTAACATCCAGAACCTAATAATTATGTGTTATTATTTTTACATATCCTTCTAAATTTAATCCTAGCCATTTCTTCTTAAACAGCTTCATCTCCAACTTTTGCCTGATTTGAAGACTTTGATATTTCTTTTTGATCAACAAATTTAGATTGAACAGCCTCTTCACTACTCAATGATTTTGATGATTGTTGGTCCTTGCTCTTGCCCCCAGTGGCAGAGTCAGGATTTTCAATAAGAGGGTTCAAAATATGAAAAAATAGACACACGAAGTAACCGAAGGGGGTTCGACATCTACTATATATACCTAAAAAATATTTTAAGCATGTATAAGGCATATAATTTTCCGCCAAAGGGGGTTCGGATGAACCCCCTAATTGTAAGGTGGCTCCGCCACTGCTTGCCCCATATTACTAAATATAGTCCAATTACAATGATTGCCCCTCCCAAAACTCTACATTAAACGGGCACAAGATTAGACATCCTATTTTGCACTCAATCATGTATTATAAGAGTTTGTTTGACTCGACACGAAATTTAATAAAGATATGTGCATTTTGAGAAAGTAAGTCGTATAAACTAGGAGAAAAAGAGTATGGAATATACCTTCCCAAGTTTAGCTCCTCGGATAAAATGAATGAACCCAAAATTGCGACTATAACCATATTTAGAGGATTAAATGCAGTAACAAAAACAGGTCCTTTTTCCTTCATTATCAATCCAGAGACATAATAGCCAACTCCAGAAGTGACCATCCCCTGCATCCATAAAATAATTTATTCTCTCCAACTAAATGTCAATACTAGAAAAGGGCGGAACTAAGTGGGGGTATAGGGATTTGGACGAACTCAATAGCCTTTTTATAGATCCTGTAGTTGTATTAGAAAATTAAATAAATATATATGTATATTAACTAGTGAAGCCCTCACAAAACTAATTGATGGCTCAGTGGTGAGGAAGGAGCCATGAAAATGCTTTCCATGCTAGAGTTGCGGTATGTTTTGCAATATTTTTCTTTTCTATCTAAAAATTTAAAACCCCAAACTCTTAATCCCAGCGAATGTGAAAGCTTACAGTATAAACGTAAGATAAGAATGTAGTGTCCCATTGGATGGCCCATATAGAAGTATTGCCCTTTTCAACCACAAGGGTCAGAACAGTGCCTTGCAACGCTCCAGCCCAACATATTAGACAAGTGAGTGATAATGTCGCAGGGTAGGTCTTCAACGTAATTGCCTGTTTGTTACACATATAAAATAAGAAAAATAACTATATTACTATATGAAGATAAATAATATTATTTATGGATTGGTTAGTTATAGTGATTCCTAGTTCTAGTTTAATTTGGTTTTTACCTTTATAAATAGGGATGTTACTAGTTATTTTCAATAGACAGAAAATATACAGAAACATATAGAGCTTTTGAGTTTATAAATAAAATATTTTTCTTCAACTTTTTTGTTTTTCGAGAGTCAAACGGTTTAAGTTTGACGGAAATTTTGCGCATGAAATCTTTAATATTTTTTGAAATAAATTTATATCTTTGTAAACTACGTAAAAAGTAATATAAGTCACAATAATTGTTAATTCAAAATGTTTAACAGATCTATGAAAAACTTACAATAAAAAATAGACTAATCATTTAAATCTCAAAATTCGAAAAATATCATATAAAATAAGACGGAAAGAGTAATTTAATTAGAAGAATATAGTATTGGATAGTACCTGAAGATTGTAAAAGCAAGCCCAACAGATACAACCTGCTGCTATAAAAAGAGCACCCTTAATCAGTGGCGGACCCAAGATTTTCGTTCAGTAGGTTCGAAAAATGAAAGTATACATGTGTAAATAAGCCTTTAGAAATGGAAACCTTGAATTCTTTTGGGTTTAAAACCAAACTTTTAACACATTTTTTAAAGTAAAAAAAAAACTACAAAAAAACAGAACTGAAAATTAAAAAAAAAATACTAAAAAAGACTGAAACTGAAAAAGAAAAAAATAAAGTGCTATCACTAGGATTCGATCCAGTGATGTACAACTTAATTTCAAGGGTACTTGTCACTGAACTATCAGTTTCTCTTTGTTATTAAAGGGATTCAAAATATATATATCTACAAAAATACAGAAAATTTACGTTGTATATACCGTGTAATTTTTTGCCGAGGGGGTTCGGGTGAACCCCTGGATACCACGTGGGTCCGCCGCTGCCCTTAATAGGTTGTAAATCAGTAGGAGAAGATGGAATAATATTGAGGTGATGTCTGGTCCAGGGCAATCCAATTGTAGGTCCACCAATCAGTGTCATAATCATAGCACCACCAAATGCCACTGTTGTTCCTATTATTTTTGCCTGACTTGATAATCTCATAATATTCACCTTCAGAGATGTTTACTCCACTAAGCCCAGCAACATAATCTTCAACAAAATGGATATACTCATATTTGGCCTTATTTTCCTGTGCAATAAAATAACCACAGAAAAACATTAATAAAGCTTTAATTACACAATCAATGATAGTAACTTCATTTAAGTAAAACGAAGTTGCAATGCATGAGTATGCTTCTGTTTGTGTGATTTTGTTTTGAAAAGTAAAGAATACTTTTAAAATTTATAGTCTTAAATAAATTAAAGGTTATATCAAAATGTTACTCCGTCCATTTAAAAAAGAATAACATATTTTCCTTTTTGTTGTGTTTTAAAAAGAATGACCCTTTCCTCTTTTGGCAATACTTTAAATCCAACTTTTCAAATGATATGTTTAAAACCACAAGTTCAAAGAGTATTTTCGTACATTTGATATAACTTTAATTTAAAATCACAAGATTCAAAAAATTTCTTTGTTTTCTTAAACGTCATGCCAAATCATCAAAACGTACCGATTAAAAAGTGAGTTGAGAATTGACCTTTCAAAGAGCAAGGCAAAAGGAGCAAAGACAATAGTGGCAAAGACATTTCTGTAGACGGCAAAGGTGAAATGGCTCATGCCATGATTTAGAGCAGACTTTGCAACAATGTCACTGCCAAATATGGTTTACCTTACTTCACAAACCTCAATAACCATGACATGATGCTTCTTTTCTTTTTTGTATATAAGTATATATACTACACTCAATAGCTTTCTTTTGTTTCTTTAATTCCCTATCTTGTGGTGCTTGCTATATATAGGCGCCAAACAATGCTATCTAAGCACGTCTCCACATCTTAACTCTACATCATCTCCACTATTGAGTGTCTTATAATGGAATCATACAATCAAACACTTCTCTTCTACCACATAATCACTGACTCCTTTTTTTAATGTTTCTCAACATGATATATTAAACACATAATTCTTTTTCTCTAATTATTTAAATATCTTAATTTACAGGTAAAGAAAAGGTGTCCAAACATTTCTAACAATAATGCCTACACAAAATATTTAACATTTGGGGGTAATTACATCATATTCCGAAAGTTTTCTCAATTACAAAAAAGTCTAGATTTTCTATTACTCTCGGATACATTATTTGATTGTCCGATACATTACAAAATGGTATATTACTTAATGGGATGGATGTATCAGATATGTGTAATGACCCGATTGGTCAATTTTTGTTTTTCCGTGAAATTTACCAGTTTGCCCTCTCGATATTGGCCCCCAGTCTTCTATGATTGAGTTTTGAAAGTTAGTTTCGAACTTTGAGTTCAAAACTTGAGAGTTTGGTAAATTTTGAGTTTGAAAGGCTAAGTTGTTAGGAAAGTGATGTTCGGTGTCTATTGGAGTTTTGAGTATCAGAATGGAATTCTGTTGATTCCATCAGTCTCGAAATGTGAAATCTAATCAGTGAGATTTGTTGGTTTCAGATTCGGTGTCTTTTTGAGGATTTGAGGTACTAAGTTGTGAACTTGTGGAATTTTATCTTTTGGGTTGACTCGGTCAACATTCGGGGTTCAGATGCTTGGATCAAAAGTTTGGGAGTTTTGTTGGATTCGGCGGATGATTTTAGGCCTAAGTGAGATCTTTGTTGATTTTTTAGAGGTCCTCGAGCTTGTTTTAGCCTTTTTAGACGTTGAGTTAGTTTCTTGTGGTTTTCACAGATGTAGGGTCAAGAAGACCTCAAATTTGTTTTTGACGGTTCCATTAAGTTTGAAACGTCGAGTATAATTGATTTTCATATGTTGTTTGTGTGCACGGGGTTCCGAACGAATCTTGAGGTCCTTTCGATGTTTTGATTGTTGACTGATGTTTCTGGTGCTGCAGTCTTCGTTTAGGCGAACCATGGCTCACTTTAGCGATGATTTCTTAAGCAAACCTGGTTCGCAAAAGCGAGGCTAGACTTTTGGGCAGGGTTCGCTTTAGGGATGGCCACTTAAACGGAACCTAGTTCACAAAAACGAGACCCCTAGCTTTTGCGGGATTTGCTTAAGCGGAACGTGGTTCGCAAAATCGACATCCGAGGGGATTTTGACCCACAAATTTCAGGGTTTAAGCCCCATTTTCTATTTTTGAGAGTGGGGAATCCTTGGAGGCGATTTGTGAAAAGTGTTCTTGTGCTAAATCATTTGGGTAAGCTTTTATGATCTTAAAACTTTATTTTCCTTCGATTATTTATGGTTTTTGACATCAAAATTTGGGATTTTGATTGGTAAATGACCAGGTTTTCAAGAACTCAAGTTCTTAACTATAATGGAGAATTTGAACTGATTTTTGAGTCCTTTCCGAAATGGTTTTCACCAATGAGTTCCCAAAGCCTTGAGAATTGTTTTCAAGCATTAAATTTCGGATTCAAACCTTCCTTTTGAAATTGGGTTTTGGGTTGATTGACCCATTTAAACCTTTGTTAGAAACCATGTCGATAACAGGCAAAAATCAAATTTAGAATGGAACTGATAATGCTAGTAGACAAAGTGAGTTGGTTCCTAAGATTTTTCCAAATGCAGAAAATCAGCCTATAGTGGACAATTCTCGCAGTTTTACTATCCCTCAATTCAAAGAAAAAGTAGAACAACATATCAAACACCAAAATTAGAAAAATGACAGTAATAGTGAACAATACTCAAGATTTCATCGTTGATTAAAACAAAGCAAGGAGAATACGTAAAAAGTAATTAACAATCATACCTTGTATCTTTAACGTGTAGAAGATGACAATTGCTAGCACGGTGAACCAAGTCGAGAAGAGTCTTTGCTCATTCACTCCTAGAGATTTCACTACTGCAACCCAAAAAGAACAAAAATCACGGAATAGTCAAAGCATGATGGTTCATGCATAACATCAAACACCTTGGGTGCACAATCTACTTGTAAATTTCATTATCTTTGATAGCTGAAACTTTTCTATAAAATGATTTAGTTCTTCAGTAATTAGTTTAAAACAAAAACAAAATTCATCAAAGAGATGTAATACATATTCAAATAAAGTACAATTACTAACCTGTATGTAAGAATGATATTCTAAAAGACCGAAACTAACAGATACACCAGAATGTGATTATGAATTACCTTATTATATAAGCTAATAAGGCTGGGATGAACACAACAATAAGTTGTTGTACAAAAAGTTATCTTGGTTATACTATTTGTGATTTTCATATAGCATCTTTTGTGAACACGTGAATTAATTAGACGGTATTACTCTTCAATTCCGATTCTCCTTCTTCTTCAGTGTATGATTCTTTGTGGTATACTCTTCTCTCCCAGTGACATTCTTATATCTTTTTCTTTATTCCTAATTCTCTCTACAAGATATTTTTGCATGTTGTTTGCCTCAAACATCAAGAAAAAATTAGTCAATATTCATCATAGTTAGCATGAATCTTGGTGGTGCAATCCACATGCGCATGCCAATTTGTGGCAATACGTTAAAAAATCATTCAAAACAAAGAGATTAACAATACAAGCATAAACACTATTCCATAATTACTTAAATATTAGTTTTACGTTGTTAATTGCTCATGGTTCCCACAACCCTAGTTGTAAATTTAGCTATTTATGCTTGAGGATTCACAATTAATATTAGGGTTAATAATGTAAATCATGAACTTACAATTAGAATAGATGAAATCTGAAATCTTGAATTTAAGAACAAATACAAATTTCATAAACAAATCTTCAAAAATTAATTGTCGAAAGTATTTGCAAAATAATTCTCAAAGCCAAAACAAAGTATCACCAAAGGTCTAACAGCCTAAAAACAAAATTTACTACTAATATTTAATGAAAATAAATCCTAAACCAAGTAGGAAAAGGAAGTCTTCGGGAAATCCGGTTCTGGGCAGTATCACAAATGGGTGGCTACCTACGGCTCGTCATAAGAACGACGGCTCGTAGGTGCCACAGTTTTTTAGCAGTTAGCCAAAAATCCAATGGGTGTCATCGACGGGCATGACCTACAACTTGTAGGTCTAAGCACAACAATTCATGTTCAATCGTCATTCATGGACTAGAACTCATCTTCACTGAAGTTACCTATGACTCACAATCGAAGGCTCGTCATAGGACTTACGGCTCTTTAGTCACCTCTGTCGTTCCATACTTGGCCCATTTTCCTCAGCACATCACCCAGGCCTTCCACCTACGACTCGTCGATGGAATGACGACTCATAGGTGGACTCCTATGTCACAATGTTCCTGTTGTTGCAAACACTTTCAATACCAACTGATCCAAAACCTATTTCTTACAAAATTAACCTAAAGTACCATCACATGAAATAACAAAATGCCTAAGACTCATGCAAAACTCTAAGTCCAATGCATCAAAAATACCGTAAATTCACGGTACATCAACACCCTCAACTTAAAATCATTGCTTGTCCTCAAGCGACGCAATAGTCTCTAAATGACACTTATGCAGAAGCAACTCACAAACTCAAGCAATCACATGGCATTTTCTACACAATCGCCCTCTTTCTCTATTCTCAGCACAATGCAAATCTTTTATTAAGAATCAACAAGCTAACTTATACGGATCAATACGTGACATAGACATACCAATAGACACATTCACATACATAGACAACCATCACCAAGATACCAACTTTTCAACAATGTAACGTGTGCCCTTACCGCAAAGAAATCCCTTTTTCACATAAAATTTGATTGTTTTAGTTGGGGACTCATTGCACACTCACGCGTAGAAACAAATTCAAATACAGTTTGTGCTCAATGCCATAGTCTTGCCCTTATTTTCTACGCTTTGATTTTTCAAACTGGTTACTTAGGATCACTATAGGGCTTTTTTAGCTTGTAACGTAGGCTTAGGTCAAGTATAGTATATTTGGCTATTAAGTGACTTTTATGCCTTCCTTGATATTACATTGGCTATTTTACCTCTTTTACAACCAATTCTGACATCGTCTTGCTTTCTGGTCTTCTCTTTATGATTTATTTTAACACTAGTGTGACTTTGTCATTATTGGTTGTTTCATCTGTTCTTCTTATTTTTATTCAAGTTTTTTTCATCATTTTGTTCAGTCACACCATTCTCTACATTTTTACATTTGTTTCTTCTAGACATACGACTCTTTTCGTACTCTTTATTTGTTTTTTTCTTCATAATAGGAACCCTTAACTTACAAATTTTGCATGAGTTTAGGTGCACAATGTCCTAGGGAGGACCACGACCAAAATCAAGTCAAACTTTTTGTAACACCCTAGATTCGAAACGAAGTAAATAACATATTTTGGGAAAACTGCAGGTGCTGACCAACGGTGGCCAACCACAAATCGTGGTTGGGATCCCGGACCGTAGGTGGGTCTGTGGTTGGGCACCTCAGGAAAACCCCCAGGTCAGGGCGACGATGTGACCCACGGACCGTAGGTCTATCGACTCCCCGTGGTCCAGCACACCGTCATTTGGCCACAACTCTCTGACCATAGACCACGACTGACCAGGACGGACCGTAGGTCAGTCAACGGTCCGTTGATCGGGGTCTAGTGGTTTGATAGCTGGCAGTCATTTTAGGGGCACACAGGTCTTGTCTAGTTTTAATTACATCAATGTGGTGTTGTTTTTCCTAAACCTAGACCACCTATATAAGGATTTTAGACCCCTAAACTCACTCAATTAAGTCATTCTCTCAATTCTAAAAAAAAACCCAAAACTCCTCTCAAATATTCTCTCTCTAGAAGGTGAAGAAGAAGAGTGAGATTGAAGTTAGGTCAAAATCAAGTCTCCCAATATTCAAGATTTTATGGGCATTGTGACTAACGTATGATGGATTTTCATCCATGGGATCCCTCCTCCCACGGAGTCCTCTAGAATTCCACAATTTGAAGAAGAATATCCCTAAATTCTAGTTAGGGTTTTTCCAATGTTGTGGGTTATGATGAATGTTGATCCAATTGAGTGGATTGTGATTGTTTATGATTGAATTGATAGAATTACATGTATTTAGGATGAAATTACATGTAACTATGCATATCCTATTATTTTAGGGTTGAATTAATATAGTTCAGTTTGATGCCATGAGAGGGAAACTGTATTGGTTAGATATATCCCTATAGGATTGATGAATTATGATTAGAATTGCTTCAGATTGAAGCATATATGATAAATATGATGTTAATTTCTTGGGAGTAAAGCATAAATAATGATCATGAGATTTAGTGCTCTGAGAGTAAAGCCTAGACTATGAATTGTTGATTGTTGATGTTGTAGTATGGAAGGGATACTTTCTATAATGAATTGATAAGCATGATTGAATGAATGTGAAATGTTTACTCACATGAATGATTCTAGGTTGAAAGGATTGCAAACCTAAAATGAATCTAGACTAAAATGATTAATGAATGCTAAGACTAGAGGTGATTACCCTTGACCTCCATACACAAGGATATGAGGTGATTCCAATACTCCTTAGAACTGAACAAGAGGTAAGTCCCCACGTTCCTACTATGATGAATGGACATGGAGGCGAGTACCCATGCTCCTTATGAAATGATGTGGAGTCGAGTACCCGTGTTATATGATGAGATTGTGGAGGCAAGTACCCGCAATCTAAAAGTAAGTATGTCAAGAAGTGAATACCCATTAGCCTTTTATAGGCTAGGCATTGAGGCGAATCCCCATGTCTTTAAAAGTAAGTATGATTAATGTAATTATGTTATGAAGTTGATTTTCTTGGATTGTTGCTATATATGTCTTCCATGATGTAAGCTTGACTAGAGGCGAATGACTTGTGTCTTGGCTAAGGATGAGTGAGGTTACTTTAGGAAGTATTCCTCTTTCATTGTGATGCTTATTATGTCTTGATTTTGCTTACGCCTTATGTCTTATGTTGACTAAAGCTTATGTTTATGTTGTTTATGCTAGCCATCATATATAGTACTTGGTTGTACTAACTCATACTCTTGCCTACATTCTTATCAAATTTAGGGCCCGGTGATATTGATTCTCACACTTGTAGCTAGATTCATTGTTGATCAAGGAAGAGAAGTTTTGGTTAATTCTCATTGTTTTCGAGGATGTGATCACCACTTTCCTTTATGTTCTTTCTATTTTATGTGTTGTACTATTGTATAGGCTGTGACCCAAGGCTTTATTCATGTAGTTTAGATGGTTTGAGACAATGATGGTAGACTTCCGCTCGTTTTATAAAAGACTTTGATTGTATTGAAAGGTTTTAAATTCCCACTCATTTCTAGTACTTTATTTTATGATATGCTAAGTGTCTTGTTTGAGGCCTCTCTAGAGTCTTATACGCCTTGTTACATCTAGGGGGCACCCATGGATCGTGACAAACTTGGTAATCAGAGCACAAGGCTTAGAATGGTTCTAGGATGTCTCAAACCACATCTAGTAGAGTCTTGTTTATAAATGTGAAGCGCGCCATATTTATGAATGAGAGGCTATTAGATGTTTAGGAAACTTCACTTCTTAACTTCTCTAACTCGTGCCATGGAGTTTAACTCTATAAGTCTTTCTCCTAATCCGTGACCGATATTTTCAGGATATGACTACTAGAAGGGATAATGCAAGAAAGATGGAGGGAGACAACGTTGATCGAGAGGTTCCTCCCCAAGCTCCTCATCAAGCTCTGATTGACCCATTGAATGAGAATGTAACAAATGTGGAGTTTAGGTCGGCATTCCGAGTGTTGGTTCAAGCCGTGATGACACAAGCTAACAACCCAAATGTGGGTACGGCAGCAGCAAGAGTGAGGGATTTTATAAGAATGAACCCTCCAAAATTTTATTGCTCCAAAGTTGAGGAAGACCCTCAACAGTTAATTGACGAAGTCTACAAGTTACTTGATATAATGTGTGTGACTCTGGTAGAGAAGGAGGAACTAGCCGCTTACCAACTCAAAGGGTTGCTCACATTTAGTTCAATCAGTGGATGAGGCAAGGCTAGTGGAAACGGGTCCCATAGAATGGGAACGGTTCAAAAGTGCTTTTCTTGATAGATTCTTCCCTCTAGAGATGAGAGACGCCAAGGCACTTGAGTTCATAAACCTTAGGCAAAGAAATATGAGTGTAAGGGAATACTCTTTGAGGTTCACTCAACTATCCAAGTATCCCACTTCCATTTTAGCGGATATTAGAGCCAAGATGAGTAAGTTTGTGTTGGAAGTGTCCGACATGGTAGGAAAAGAGTGTCGCACCACTACACTTGTCCATGACATGGATATTTCTCGCCTTGTGGTTCATTCCCAACAAATTGAGTAAGAAAAGCTCAAGGAAAGATCTAGAGAGGAAAAGAGAGCAAGGGTGGATGATGGTAACTATTCACATTCTAGGTCCGGTGGATGGGGCCGTTCAAGGTTCCAAAAAAGGTTCTCCGGGAAAGGTTCTTCTAGTGCTCCTCCAAGGCCTAATAATGATAGGGTGTCTAACCCAAAACCTTAAGGCGATGGTAATAGGCCTTCAATGCCTACTTGTGCTAAATGTGGAAGAAATCATGAACGGAAGTGTCTAGCGGGTTTTAATGCTTGCTTTGCTAGTGGGAAGACGGATCACAAAATAAGGAATTGTCCTTCGGTTGCTAAGAATTATGGAGATGGTCGTCGTAGGGCTTAACCCTACCCTTCATCCGGTCTGAGTGGTTCAGGTGGGAATGCTCCTAAGCAAAACCGTTTCTATGCTCTCCAAACTAGAGGTGATCAATAGAGTTCCCCGGATGTTGTGACTGGTATGTTAAAAGTTTTCCATATAGATGTGTATGCTTTACTTGATTCGGGTGCTACTTTGTCATTTGTGACCCCTTATGTAGCTATGAGATTTGATATGTTTCTCGATGTATTGTTAGAACTTTTTTATGTTTTTACCCCTATTGGTTATTCTGTGGTAGCTAAGAGGGTTTATAGACGATATCCCATTTCCTCATCCCATAGAGTTATCTTAGTTGATATGATAGAGCTTGACATGATAGATTTCGATGTTATCTTGGGTATGGATTGGTTGTATTCCTGTTACGCCTCTATTGATTGTAGGACTAAAGTAGTCAAATTTCAGTTTCCAAATGAGCCTATCCTTGAGTGGAAGGGAGGAAATTCTATGCCTAGATGTCAATTTGTTTCTTACCTAAAATCTAGGAAAATGATCTCGAAGGGTTGTGTCTACCATATAGTGAGGGTGAGGGATGTGAAGTCTGAAGCTCTTATTCTTGAGTCGGTCCTTGTAAAACAGTTTCCGAAAGTTTTCTAGATGATTTACTCGATATTCCTCCCAAAAGGGAAATAGACTTTGGGATTGACCTTATCCCCGATACCCAACCTATCTTTATTCCTCCTTATAAAATGGCTCTGGCGGAACTTAAGGAGTTAAAGGATCAGTTAAAGGACTTATTGGATAAGGCTTTCATCCAACCGAGTATCTCTCCATGGGGTGCTCCGGTGTTGTTTTTTAGGAATAAAGATGGTTCACTCCGTATGTGTATTGATTATTGGCATATGCACAAGGTAACCATAAAAAACAAGTATCCTCTTCCAAGAATAGATGACTTATTCGATCAACTCCAAGGGACAAGTTATTTCTCCAAAATTGATCTCCGGTCAGGTTATCACCAGTTAAAGGTGAAAGAGGAAGATATTCCAAAAATGGCTTTTAGAACCCGATATGGTCATTATGAGTTTTTGGTTATGTCATTTGGTTTGACTAATGCCCCAACGTCGTTTATGGAGTTGATGAATATGGTGTTTAGACAATACCTTGATATGTTTATAATTGTGTTCATAGATGATATTCTGATTTATTCATGGAGTGAGAATGAGCATATTGATCACAGAAGTTTGCAATATGTGTTTACTCAAAAAAATCTGAATCTCCGCCAAAGAAGGTGACTTGAGTTATTTGAAAGATTATGATATGAGTGTTCTCTATCACGCCGGTAAACAAAATATGGTGGCGGATGCCCTTAGTCGATTATCCATGGGTAGTGTTTCACATGTTAATGATGAGAGAAAAGAGTTGGTTTGAGATGTTCATATGTTAGCCCGATTGGGATTTCAACTAGTGGATTCCACCAAGGGTGGTGTCATGGTCCATAATGGTTCTGAATCGTCTTTCTTGGCTGATGTTAAAGCATAGAAATGTCTTGATCTGACCTTAGTTGAATTCAAAGAGGTCGTTCTAAAGAAGTCAATAGAGTCTTTCTCTCAAGGGGGAGATGGTGTTCTAAGGTATCAAGGTTGTTTGTGTATTCCGAATGTTGATGACTTAAGGGAACAAATGTTCCCAGTAGCCCATGTTCTTGGTATTCTATTCACCCGGGAGCCACCAAGATGTACCATGATTTGCGGAAAATCTATTGGTGGAATAGGATGAAAAAAGATATTGCGGGATTTGTGGCTAAGTGTCCTAATTGCCAACAAGTGAAGGGTGAGCATCATATTGATGAGTCCACAAATTGGACTCATTTAGGGCTTTATTTTAATGGAAATAGTGTCCTTGAATGCTTGTTTTATCTCAATTCCAGATTAAAATGTTGAAGTTTCAGGTATTTGAAGTTTTAGTGGAAGCATGGACACTTAGGCGCAAAACGGAGCAAATAGGGCCAAAAAGAACAAGAAATGGAATCATGCGGTTCACCGACTTTAACTTGGCGAGTCGCTGAAATGACATGAAACGCCCTTCGTTCCAGTACGCGAAGCCTTGAAGGAAGTGGATCAAAAGGCGAGGAAAGGAGCAGTCGGCGAGTCGCCGATAAGTTCCGCGAAGCAGCGCTGTACCGCCCAATGATCCAGAATGCGAGGATGCTAAAGGCAAGACACTGAAGGCGATGAGCTAACCAAAGGGCAGATCGCCGAGTTCATCGGCTATCTCGAATAATGTCGCCGAACAATCCTCCGCAGTACAATCTGTGAAAACTATAAATACTATTTAGAATTGTAGTCTTAAGGAGATTCGTGTGTGGAACAATTATTATTATTATTTTCACTTTAGAACATACTTTAGATGATATGTTTCTCTCAAGTTTGGAGAGGGTTTTGTGGAGTCTTGAAGTTTCTTCTTCCCCAAGTTGGAAGTGGGTCTTCTCTATTCATCTTCCTTTGCTTAATTTAAGGTTTAATTTATTATAACTAATTTAATTGATTATCATGTTAGGTATAATTTCTTATTTCTTGATGTGTGGCTAAAAACCCCCATTCTTGGGGTGTGATTTAGCAAATATGGGTTGATATTCTTGTTGGGTCTTGCTTGATGATAGGTTAGATGTATTTTAATGGTGATTTCACCTAGTGGTTGTGGTTTAATCTAAAGTGTTTGTAGTTGCAAATAAAAAGCCACCCATGTGTTTTCAGCTTGCCCGAGAGGGAAGTCGCGAAACCAAAACCACTAGACTGATGGCCTAAGGAGTGGGTTGACATGAGGTTCAGCTCGAGAGGGTGAGCCTTAGTCCCATATCCTAACAGTCAGGTCGAGAGAGTGAGTGGGGTAAGGCGTAGACTGGTATTCATGCGGCAATTGGGTGTCCGAGAGGAACGCATTTGAAACGGGGTAAGTTGCCCGAGAGGGAACTTATTTCCATTTAAAGCTTAGCCTAGACACTATTATTTTGCATATTTCCTATCGAAAGCATGTACCCAATAATTTATCTCAACTTGTATTGCGGTCACATCCTAAGAACATTTCCCCATACTTGATTTTCTTGTTTATTTTGCTGTTTTAATACTTGTTACAAAACCCCCTTTTGATATTTGACACTTTTGTGTCACCCCCTTTAATTTACAATGTCTTTTATCGCAAATGTCTTTAACTACGACTAACTTGAATGAAATTCTAATTGGTTATTAATTATCAAAACCGCTCCCTTGGGACACGACCCCAACCCTTGGGTGGGTTACTATATTATCGACGATCGTAGACACTCATACCGTAGGTCATTGTTGTTTGTCACGATAAGCATCAAAATGGCGCTGCTGCCGGGGAGTGCTGTTATTTGTGAATTTGTTGTTAAATAGAATTGTTGCTCTTGTTAGTTGTAGTTTACTAACTTAACTTTTAGTTGTGTTTTATTGATTGTAGAAACATTGCAGAAAGCATGAGTGTCTACGGTAGTAACGGGAGCCAGGTGGGCCATCAGGATGACATCAGAAATCTCCATGACGTCCAAGAACCCAATCTCAATGATTCGTATCTCATGGGAGGTGTTGGAGCTATTCATCTACCCCCAGCAGAAGGAAACACAGTATTCCACATAACAAGCACCATGTTGCAACTGCTGCAACTAAAGAAGCTTTTCAGCGGATTAGCTCATAAGGACCCACATGAGCATATTCAAATCTTCATAGATGTGTGTGGACCATTCTCATTCAAAAATATTTCTCAGGAATCAGTTAAATTGAGGTTATTTCCTTTCTCATTGATGGGTGAAGCATGCAAGTGGTTAGCCAAGTTGCCACGTAACTCAATCACTTCGTGGGAGGAGTTGGCTAATGCATTCAATGTGCGATTTTTCCCTCCTTCGAAGATGATGACTATCCAGGATAACATCCAAAGCTTCAAGCGTCTTAATGGTGAACCTCTGCACGAAACCTGGCTCAGATTTAAAAAACTGGTGCAACAATGCCCAACACATGGTCTTCCTGACAATGTGCTCCTTCAATACTTCTACCGGAGTCTAGACACTGTAAACAAGGGCGTAGATGACCAACTCTCACCCGGAGGATTAATGCAACAACCATACGCAGTGGCAGCTCAATTCCTTGATGGTATGACAACCATCAACAAGGGCGTGGTACATCCATGAAGATCAAGTCTCACCGGTCACATTTCAGCTATCTAAGGAGTAGGTTGAAAAAGACAATGAGAGTGATCAAAATATGGCCAAGATCATGACGCATCTTGATATTCTATCCAAAAATGTCATGGGGACTGGTACCCATGGTGTCAATGCTGTGGGGATCAGGTGTGCAAATCCAGCGAAGTTAAGCTTCGACGCCTTTATAATGAAGAGGTAAACTTCCTAGCCAACCAAGGTGGTGGTTATCGATCAAATTACCCAAGGCAGGGTGGAAATCAAGGTTGGGCTAGAGATGAAGGATGGAAGGATCGAGAATGGAGAGACCAAAATCCTAATTCGAAAGATGGGGAAAAGGACAGATATGTGCCTCCCCACGAATGCCAAAAGCCAAAGGACTTGGAGGGTAGTAGGTCTGAGGATATGCTTTCGCGCATCCTCAACAGAGTTGAAGGGTCAGACAAACTGCTGAAAGGCATGAAAGAGGATGTTTCCACCCTCATCGAGACCGTTACCTCCCATTCTGTTTCAATCAAGCAGTTAGAGACCCAAATGGGTCACATCTCATCTCACCTAAATCTGAGACAGCAAGGGGGCTTGCCTAGTGACACTATGGCTAACCCCAAGGGTGAGAGTTGAAGGTGGACTAATGTCGTGCTACGACG
>JAJONS010017268.1:0-29532 GCA_029582315.1 Solanum tarnii x Solanum tuberosum
AGCATGATTCAAACTTTGTTGTTATCAATGAGAGAAAGTAACTATGGTGTACATGTTCCGCATAAGCTCATAACGCGGTAATCCTAGTAATAGTAATCATTTCCTAGCGTATTACATGCAAAGTGATAAGTTAGGTATATCTAATTCCTTGGTCCGGCAACTAGAGAATTTCACCCCACACCTTGGTCCGGCTACGTGTGTATAATTTACTAACCCTTACCTTTACCTCATATTAGACATCACATCAATGCATGGCTTAGTTTTCACCCTCGCACCAATTGACATTAAACTATTAGATAGTATCACACTAAATCTATGCTGATAATTCTTTTCTTATTACCTACCTCCTTGGTTCGGCAAGTAGCAAAGAGACGAGTTCTAACGCGTGCACTCGTTAAAAAGACTTCTAAACGAAAGAATTATCAATGTATGCAATAACACTATTCAAGAATTACTTAATTACTATTCATACTTTGTTAATCGCTCATGGTTTCCACAACCCTAGTTGTGGATTTAGTTACCCATAGTAGCAAGAACACAATTCATATTTTTAGATGAAGAAATCATGAACTTACGCAATAAGTAGAAGAAACCCAGAATCTCAACTTGAATTACAAAGTCAAAATCTTCAAAAAAAACTTAGGAAATCAAGAATTGCTAAAATTGCAAGTTAATCTCCAAAGCCAGAAACTAAAATAAAAGTAATAATGTCTAATCCAAAATAAGAAGAAGAAAAGAACCCTAAAAAGTATCTCCTATCAATGATATCCCCTCCTAAAATAATTATTTCTATGGACTATTTATAAATATAAAAAACCCTAAATAAAATAACTGAGTTCAAATCAAATTAGGAATCCAAAATCAAAAGAAATTGGATTCCTTTTTTTTCCCCGCCGAGTGAGCTGTCTGCATGAAAATTGGAACCACCTCAAAGAACTCTTGCTGCGTTAATTTCCCGCCACGTGTCAGCTGCAATTCACATACTCTTAATTGCTGCCACATGGTAACAATTGAAAATTTGAGAACTGCGGCTATATGCATATGTATAAATATATTATTTTATTAACTTTAATCCATTAAGCTGCCTGCTTAATTTCCTTTTTCAACCTTCCATCTTTAATTCATTTTAGCTCCAAACTTTTTCGTTTTTCCACCAAGTTAATCCTACAAATAAAATATACTATTTAGCACAATCCATAAAATTCAAACTCAAAAAGGACAAAAACAAATAATAAATGTGAGATAAATAATGATAAAAATATATATTTTTGACCTCACATCAATGGTACTCGTCTTATCCCACCAAAACAAGTCATCCTATAACCAAAACAATACGATAGAAATGCATAAATTAAACCATCAATAACATAAATGCGGATAACTTAGTCAACCTGGTAAATAGCCCCAAAACCTGGTTGTCACGTATATAAACCTCTAACGTATTATAATTAATTTGAAAGAATATACAAGTCTCAATGTCATTTGTTCTAGAGTAGAACAAGAACATAATAGAGGAACAAGAGGGTCACTCTGAGATAACAAGCAACTACATCTCAAGTCTCCATAGTAAAACCTCTAACGAAGCATAGAAGAAGGATAATCACGAAAGTCTGGGGTCATAACCTACACAATTGTAGAAGCAAGGAGTGAGTACCAAATAACATTGTAATGACCCGAAAAATGATCGGTTAAACTAGAGCCTAAATGTGCGGGTTAGCGTCAAGAGGTAAGGTCAATGGCTAAGGGTTTTGGGTGTAGGCCATGGTTTGGGAACCTAGGCTACCTAAAACTAGGCCTTGCTACTGCCCACCTAGACCACGAGGGTCTTCACTACCCGTGGCGGCCACCACGAGTCGTGGTGCCACCCGTGGTTGGCTAGGCAGCAAGCCCTAGAAAGGTACCAAGCCAAGGCACCTCTTCACGAGCTACTTCACGGCTCGTGGTCATGACCAGGAGCCATGGGAAGGCTCGTTGAGTTGCCTTAGCTTGGTAGGAGTTGGAAGTAGTTGAGGGAGCCACTGCCCCAAAGACCACGGGCACCACCACGAGCCGTGGTTCCCTAGACGGTCCGTCAAAGTGGTCGTCAAGATCACTTGGTGGCAAGGTAAGCAAGTCAACTTGGCCAAGCCACTGCCTCCATGACCATGACCATCACCACGACTCGTGGTCTTAACCACGGATCATGGGAGGTCTCATGGACTTGACTTAAGACTTTGAGGGCTTGGAAAGTTGGAGGAGTACACTGCCTAGGGGACCACGGGCACCACCATGAGCCGTGGTGCCCCTCACGACCCATTAAGTTGGGCGTGGTCCCTAATGGGGCTGCCTAAAATGGGGAGTTTTAAGTAATTTCCCTTTTATTAATTATTATGTGAGGTTGATTTTAAATGGTTTATATCACTAGTATATATAGTTTTAAGTCTTTAAACAAGTCATTTACTCCTTATTTCCCCAAACCAAAACAAAGAGTTCCTCCTTCCAAAAATTCTCTCTCTAAACTCAAGGAAGAAGAAGGGAGCCATTGAAGCTAGGGTTTGTGGATTCTAGGTGTTTCTTCATCAAATTTCGTGGGGAATAAATAGCAAGGTATGGTAGTCTTCATCCTTGTTTAACTTTTCATTCAAGGAGCCAATTCCAAAGGTAATTTCAATTTATCAAAAACCTAGGGTTTTACTCAATCTCATAGGTTTCTTCACCAAACATTTTCAAATGGTTATTAATGGCATATTATGATTGTATAAGTGTTTAAATGATGATTTATGATGATAATACTCTATGAACCCATGAACTTTCTCAATTTCCTAAATTGTGTCTTTATGAAGTGGGTTTGATAATTATGAAAGCTTATGAATGGAATATGTCTAAATTGCTTTGGGTTATTGAATTGTATCATTATTCATGCCTTAATTATGGTAAATTGTTGGTGTGTTGATGATTTGCGATTCATGGCCTTGAAAGGCAAGGTATGAAGGATTATGTATGATTATGATGTGAAGTATATATGTGTGTGATCTCAATGAAAGTGTTATGGTTATTTTTAGAATGTAATTGTGTTATGATTGAATGTTATTTCTCAATTAACACCTATGCATGATGAAGCTATATGTGAAAGGTGATTCTCACATACACACTCATGAATTTCATTATGAATGACTAATGAAGGAAGTTTCTATGATTATGTTAATGATGATGGGTTGATTGAAAGACTATTCTCAATTGTACTCTAATGAATGATACAAACATGTTGTGAAAGGACTTTCTCACAATATGGGATTCTTAGTTGAAAGGCTATTCTCATCTTTGAATCTATGAGCTATCTAATGAATGAATGTTGGGTTTGAGATGGATGCTCATCCGAGAGTTGAGGCGGGGTAGCTAGTATTCCTTGAAGTTTAACCTATTGTGTAAGTATGCTCCATCTTTAGTGTCCAACCGTAGAGATGAGATGAGTAGGTTTCTGACCAGTGTATCCGACCTAGTTAAGGAAGAGTGTCGTACGACAATGCTTCATGATGATATGAAAATTTCTTGACTTATTTTGTATGCTCAATATATTAGGGATTCCAAACTTGAGAGGAAGAGTAGAGAGATGAAGAGGTCTAGGTCCGATGAACAAAGTCAACCAAGGTCCAAGAAGAGTTTGTCCAATCAAGATTCCTTAATGGTCAACAATGATAGGGTGTCTAACCCTAAATCTCAAGGAGGGAATGTAAGTGGTTCTTGTTTTGAGAGGTCTAGATGTGCCAAGTGTGGGAAGCAACATTTGGGTAAGTGCCTTGTCGGCACATATGGTTGCTTTGGGTGTGGAAAAAAGGGTCACAAGATGAGAGATTTCCCAACACTCTCGGCAAAAGGAAGGGATCATAAGCAAGCTTCTCTTGATGGTTCGGATCCTAATGCTCCAAAGAAAAATCGTTTCTATATGCTTCAAGCTAACAAGGATAAAGGAGCTCATCCGGATGAAGGCACCGGTATGTGATAGTTCCTTATAGTTGAGAATGTCTTGTTAAGGTTCTTGTGTTGTTTTCATGTTAGCCTTAGTTGGGTTTACTCCTAAGTGGGGGATAGTATGTTGAATAGTAAGGTTGTTGAGAGTTTCAATATCCTTATCTCTTTCCTTCTATTCCTATTCAAGCTTGAGACCAAGAGTTCCTTGTAGCTTGTTTCATGTTTTGGAGTCATGTGTGATTATGTGTTTCCATGGTCTCCTTATGTTATACATGTTCTTAATGAGTTTATGTTTATATGAGAAAATGAGTTTTCATGAATTGTGTTCCTCCTGTTGATGTGCATCTAGTATGAGTTGTCTATATGCTTCATGAGGTTGATTAATGAACATGCCTAAATGTGCTTTTATGAAGAGTTACATAATGTACCTACACACAAAAGAGAAATGCTACACAACTAAACTCGATGTTCTGGACTCAATGGAGCAATTGAAACACGAATTTGATCTCGTTGACTCGGAACCTGTGAAGGTTGTTATAAACTAACATGATGCCTAAAAGGCTAAACCAAGCTCAGGACCTTTGAAAATTCAACCTAGACCTCCCATGGGCCTAAATTTATACCGTAAATCCAACGAACTTTCGAAAATCTGATCTGAGCATCTGCACTCTGAATGTTGACCAAAAGTCAACCTAAAGACTAAAATATATTTAACTTCCAACTTAAGACCTCAAATCCACAAAACAACGCAGAATCTATAACTTCAACTCTCCTGGACCAAATTCCACAATGCAAATTAATGGAACAGATGGAAATCCATTTCGAGACTTGAAATTCAGATTGTTGCCGAAAACCACATTTTCACAACTTATGCCTTCAAATAACTAAAACTTGTACAGATCACAACTTTTTACTAAATTTATAAAACTAACTTCACAAGCCGATCAAAGTTTACTTAGGGTAACTATCGGGAGAGGTAAAATGGTAATTTTACAAAAAAATTGAAGTATGACCTTCTGGGTCATTACATTATATTCCACTAAAAATCATGTTCTTCTTCAAACATAAAGAAGAAGAAGGAAGAATAGGCGAAGTTACCAAAAGCATGATGTATGATATATAGAGTGAGTTCTCATCTCTTCAGCTAACCTTTCCCTTAAGACTATTCCATCAAGATCAACCGCTAAGACCTAAACATTCAAATTAAAATTTTGCAGATCAACAAATTAGGAGTGATTATAAAGCCATAAAATAACCCATGAACCAAAATTTTGCACCTACACCCTCTAGACCATAACACAACCACTGGGATGAAGCTTTTCTTACATAACCACTATATAATTTTGAATTGATATCGACTACAACCAGAAGTGAACCCGATCTTTAGAAATCAAGTACTCATTAAAGAAGACTCAAACTCATCTAACCCAAAGAGGTAAATGATAAGGCAACCACCAAGTGAGCGATACACCCAATCATATAGAACCCTTAACAACACCATTGAATTGCTAGATCAATAGTTGCAATTGTAGACAACTCTTAAGAATGGCAGATCTAGACCTAATGGTCTCCACTTTCAATATCACATAGCCAGAATGTGACCTCGACGATGAGATGAACATTAGGACTATCGAACAACTGAAAAATACCCATGATAGCTCTCCTATAAATTCTTATAAGTAAGGTGGTACATGTAGAACTACTGGAAAACATCAAGTTCCCCAAGGAAACACCAAATCTGTAATATCTTAAATGACCAAATTTGCCAAAGCATCCTACCCTACCAAGAGAACATCACAGGATTGGTACACCCGATCTACCACAAGACTTCCACCCATTGAAGTGAAAAGACTCATGGGCATAGACAACAAATCATAGCCCAAACCATGTCTAGAAGAAAGTAGGTTGTCACATAAGAATATACACAATCAAGGTCAAACAACACCAGATACTACTTCCATGGATCCCATATCAAATATTTCTATTCATCTGACTCCATCTCTTTGATTTTTAGCTACCCACAATTAAACAATCTGGTCCCACTTTACAATTGTACACATACTCGTTTTATGAAACCCCACATACTTTTCATAATGCTCTACTGAAACCAATGCTTTTAATACTAACAATACATCATAACCACATCGTCCATTTACCCTTCTCTCAAACCACCACTAGTATCAAAGTCTCCTTAGCAAAAAGTTTGTCACCTCTAGAAATTCCAAACTATGGCTTCATATATTTCCATGCAAGCATTCCATGAAAAATGCGGGTCCCATCCAAGGCTAATATCACTAACTTCTAACCTGATAGTACTTTCCTAATTGAGATAGAGATATTAAATCACGCTCAATGTCAACTTCACACAATTTTTCATATACCAAGTTTCAACTACTATTAAAACCGGCATATACCTCATGCCAAAACATAGAGAAATTCTTGGCGATCTCAATAATGTTGTATACCATCAGCGCATAACCTTTGTTTACCATCAAATGTCTATGTATCACATTATTACTATATGTGTAGTCCCATAATCAAAGTAGTTTCAACTCCCTCGAAATCCTTAATAACCATGTAGAATTGTAGGTCCATACTGTGGTGCCCCCTTAAGTCATCGACCATAATTCAACAATCCAAACCAAATAGAAATGCAAAATCTTCCACACATCACTGTTTGTCGCCCAAACTAAAACCCAATGTTCATAAAAGTCATTAATAAACGCTTAGTGGCCTGCCAATCTGACAAAGCTCCGAATCTCAGTAACCAAAGTGGGGCTAGCCTAATTACAAATAGCCTCAATCTTCATCGAATCTACCATAGTACAATCATTGGACATGACATACCCAAGAATGCTACCCAAGTCAAAACTCACACTTTGAAAACTTGGCATAATGTCACTGATCTCTAAAAGTTTGAAGAACAATCTTCAAATACTGCTCATAATCTCTCCTGCTATGCGAATATACAATGATATCATCTATGAACACTATGACGAACGAACAAGATACGGCCTGAACACCCGTTTCATCAACTCCATGAAGGCGGCAAAGGCATAAGTCAGCCCAAAATACATCACTAGGAACTCATAGTGTCCATATCGAGTCTTAAATACGGTCTTAGGGATGTATGTTGCCCTAATCCTCAGCATATAGTAACCGGACCTCATATCAATTTTTTGAAATACTGCGGAACCATAAAGCTAGTCAAACAGATCATCAATCCTAGGCATGGAGTAATGGTTCTTCACTGTCATCTTATTCAGCTGCCTATAATGAATACACATGTGCATCATAGTGTTCTTCTTCTTCGCAAAGAGAACAGGAGTTCCCCAAGGTGATACATTATGCCTGATGAATCCCTTACCTAAGATATCCTTAAGTTGAACACTGGGCTCTTTGAGCTTTGGAGGAGACATCTGATAAAGTATAATAAAAATAGGTCGAGTACTCGGCTCAAGTTCAATGAGGAAATTAATATCACCTCGAGGGGTAGGCCAGACAGGTCAGTAGGAAACACATCTACAAAAGTATGGACAATGGAAACTGAGACAACTAGAGAGACCTCCCTACTAACATCACACACATATGCCATATAAGATAAACACATGCTAGCTACTACCCTCCGAGCCTGAATAAAATAAATAACTCCAATTGGTGTTCTACTACGAGAGACCTGCCACACCACCTGGGGAATACCTGGCATGGCTAAGGTAATTATTTTAAAGGATAAATCTTAGACCACATTATAGGGGGATAACTAGTTTATGCCTAGAATCACATAGAAATCAAGCATCTCAAGTAAAGTAAGGTCAGCCCAGGGTCCATACCCCTAGATAGTAATCTAGCAAGATCGAAGCACCTGTTCCAGTTCTAATGACTCACCCATAGGGGTCGACACACACAAAGACGCTGCAATAGGCTCATAGCTCAAACCCATACGAGAAGCATAATTAACAGACACGGCAAAAACGTAGAGCCCTAGTCAAATAAAGGTGAAGCGGGCTGCTGGCATAAGAGAATCGTACATGTTATCACAACATATGATGCCTCAGCCCTTACTAGAGTTAGAGATTCAAAGAAGTGACCATGTCCAACAATGCCTGGCCAGCTTTCCTACGACCTGACCTGCCTACCCGAGGACTACCCCAACTACCCTAATAACTACCACAATGTTTCTGACCCTAACCTCGACCTCTAGCAGAAGGTGCTGCTAGTGGAGTTTGTGAGCCTCCCTATGGAGTGAGAGCAATCCACCCACGGTGAAGTGAAATCTTTGGCCCGATGTTCAAACTCTCCACAATCAAAATAGCCCAAAGGTGATCGACTCCCAAAAGAATGTCCACCATGGCCTGAAGCACATGACTAGGACCCATCATTCTAACCAAAGCCAACCTCACTCTGGATGCACCAGTCAACCTCTGAAGTCTGGAATGAGACGTGAACAAGCAGGCTGTATTGACCCTGCTGAAACCATTGTCGGGTCCTATCATAAGTATCTCTGTACCTAGGATGGGACCTGTTGTAGATGCCCTCACACCTAAATCTCTTGTCGCTGCCCCTTGGGCCACACGATGGAGTTTCTCAATAGTGTGGGCGTGAAAGAGAACATCAAGAAAGGAACGACCCTTAGAGACCATAGACCGAGTCTCAATCTGCAGCTGAAGTCTCAACCCACGGATAAAGCATCAAACTCTCTACTCATTAGTAGGTAAGATCATAGTAGTGTAGCCATAGCCCACCCCATCTGCCTATTGTCGGAGGTCAATAGTTGCTCTCTCTTTCGAGATTACAATCCCTATCGAGTCGAGAAGGAATGAGTAATGGGGAAGAGTTTGTGAAACCTCACCTCATACTCTAACACAGTAAAGAAGCCCTAATCAAAACTGGATAACTAATCCCTGAGTCAATCATTGACAATAATAGGGATGAACCTAGCTAAAAAGGCCTCATAACACTCGATCCAAGTGAGCGAAGTAGACCCAGCTGGCCTGGTCTGAATGAAGGTATGGCACCACTTCTTGGTTAGCCGATCTAACTGATAAGTAATGAAGTTAGCTTCTCTCGACTCAACTAAGCCCTACGCATGAAGCCACTCCTAGCATGTAGTCAAAAACTCATAGGCATCCTCAACCACAGCCCCAAAAAACCTCAGAGGTGAAAGCTTGCGAAACTCTCTTAGCATCTTCTACTCCTATAGCAGCATAGTTCATGCCGCAATCACGGGATTGGAACCCCCAAGTGGTACCTGATCCTGAGGTGCATCTGATGTAGTCTAATCCTTTGGTGCTGGTGTATCTTCTAGTACAGTTAGAGCCTTTTGCATGCTCTTAAGAATAGTCAAAATTTGTGTAATGGTTCCCTATAGGCCTGGAGCCATACTTGGTCTAGGTGGCGGCTAGGCTGGACCTGGCCCCATTGGCTAAACTAGAACCCCAGCTGGTGAAGGGTCCGTTGTAGGCTCTAAATCATTCTCTCTCTATGGGGCTTCTGTTGTACCCTTGGCTGACAAGGGAGGTCGACCCCTACCTCGAGCCATTGCGGTGCATGAGAGTCATTATGCAAAAAGAATGAAACAAGTGCGATATCAAGAAACAAATAACTAAAACACTATACGGAAGCTATACAAAAGAGGGGAAATTCCTAAAGACACCCTGTAGCCTCCCAAAGATAGGATACATACCTTTGTGCACTGATTCGTAACACTCTATATGGTATTAGTTATGTACAAGTTAGACCAGTGAATCTAAGGTTCTGATATCAACTTTTTACGACCCAACTATGATGTCATGCTGATAGCTACTATAATTCGCTAATAGGTAAGCCAACCCATAATCCAGAACAAGTAATGAGTATCAGGGAAGAACTAAACAAAAATCAAATCAAACCACCAAATGAAATAGAAGCGGAAGAAAACCAAAAGCCATATACAAAAGATCCATCCAAGAACATAGAAGTCACAAGTACAGACCTTTCTAAAAAAAAAGTACAATTCCAAAAATGTACCAAACCAAAGCTTTTCTCGAAAAGCAAAAAACTAGCTAAATAAGTATAGGAGACAAACTAATCCAGGATGCCAAGTGCTCACCCTTGTTCTCTGAATCCCAAAAGTTGTTGATGTCATACACAATCATTGCTAGTAGCTGGTACCAGGATTGATAACGCTTAAATGTCTTTTTTAAAACTAATTAAAAGGGACAACAATCGTAGTTAATTAAAATATCCAACGAAGAGTCGGGATCGAATCCCACAGGGAATGGTATATCGTAGAGAATTTTATCAAGAAATTTCGATAGTAAATCATTCATTTGTAGTAGTAAAAATATGTGGGTGGATGATCCCACCAATTTAATAAAAATATTTGGTTATCAATTTTCATAGGTAAACAAAAATTAAAGGAAATTCAAGAAGTAACAAGTAATCTAGGGGTGCGGGGATTGACAATCAATGTCACATAAGGGTAATTGTGTTGCTCTATAGTGATGAACATTGGTGAATAGACTAGGTCATCTTCAATGACACTAATCTTCTTTCAATCTCATAGCATCCTTGCATAGAATTTCTTTTTGGTCTCATCTACATTCCAATCTAAGCAACCCAATACCTTACTTTATTTTCTCGTTCGATGCAAAAATAGGGCAAATAGATCCGGCCCATAACCTCTATTTTAAATCAAGTTACAAACATCAAACCTAAATTGCTAGTATTTGACTAATTATCCACTCCAATCCATCTCTTTCAAGCATCAACCAAAGATCGAAAATAGGAATTAAGTTTGCAATCTTAACCCATAAATTAACCCTATGTTAATTATCCCAAATTCATGTATGAATAGCAGTAAAACAAAACATAACACGATACCAACTACATTAAATCAATATCCAACCCCATAATTGCACCCCTAGATATTGGGATTTTAGCCACCCATCACAAAAAGTAAAGAAATTATACCTTCCATGAAAGAGGGTATGGGTAACATTAAATTAAACAATTACAAGTAAACACACTTTTGATTCAACTTCAATTTGTCAAATTCAATAGCAAAGTTCAAAAACCCCAAAAACTAAAAAATGTTCTTCACAAGGTAAAGTATTTCTCTTAAAAATACAATTTCTTACTCTGAATGCAATTCTCCTCTTTTTCTCTCCTTTGGGCTATTTTAGTTTCCCAAAATTTGGCCCAAAAACTCAACATGCTAACCTTTGGACGACGTTAGTCGAGCTCATCAAGCTCATTCGGCGAATCGCCAATCGTGCTTCAGCTCACCTTCTCTTTCTCTAGGATTTAGGTGTTTGAACATGAGTCGTGAGCTCGTTTGAGTCTTCCTTTCATGTTCGGTGAATCACCGAGTACCACCTTGCTTCGCCTTTCGAGCCTTCAATTTTCCTCTTTGAATTATCGCTTTCGGTGATGGTCAGCAAGGTCGCCTTTCTCATTCAATAATCGTTTTTCCTTTGGGAGATCATCAACCTGTCTCAATAGAAAAAAGGGTTGTAAAATGTCAATTTGGGCATGGTCATGCTCATTAGGTGGTCCATTTTTCTTCCTGCACGATCATCAATGTAAATTTTGCACTTCTTTTCACATTTTTGGCCATTGTTTCAAACATTCATCCTTACCTTGTCCATTAGCTTTCATGGCCGCAAATCATCAAAATATTATTAGAATTAGAAAAAATTAGGCATTGAGAACACTAATTATTGATCTAAATAGGCCTCAAATGAGTGCAAATCTACCACTCATCAACATCCCAACTTAAACTTTTTCTTGTCCTCAAGTAAATCTAGAATACAATTAGCTTAATAATGGTTTCTACAATAGTATTCAATGAGATATAACATGCAAGTGCAAATACAAGACTACTTTCAAAAACATGCTACACGCAATCATGATCAAAAAGCTTCAAATGATGACTAGCCGGTTTCAATACAAGCTCAAGCTCACTTTAGCTTCTTTTGTAATGCAAGACCATGTTTCAATAAATGCATACAAGTGCACTCACATAAAGAAATATTTCATGTTCTGACAAACCAAATCAACTAAGAAATAAGGAATCAATGCAACTCTCACACTCTTAAAAGAGAAATACATGCGAGCTTCGTCCCATATGATGTCCATATTTGCCAATAATCACACAACCTAGTTCATGCAAGATATTAAGGGTCTTTTAGTCTTGTAATTGTGCTAAATGTTAAGGTATGGTCAATTTGTCTCGGTGACTTCACCTTTTCAAAGAATTGTTGCAATCATCTTCACCTCTTCTCAAGTTCTTTTCATTCTTTTCCAATTGAGAAGTCAAAGTTTGACTTTTCACTTATTTTATTTGGAATCCCCTTTATTTCATCACTTCTCTATTTTCATTTCCATTTTTCAACATTTTTCATCAGAATGATGCTTTCTCTTCTTCTTCTTTTTTATAAGGAGGGGTTCCATCTTTTTGTAACAAACTTTAAGTTGAGTCCCAATTCCTCTTACTTTTCCCTTCACTTGGCTTTCATTCTTTATTTATTTCCACACCTCCAACTAAGGATTTTGGCCTAAGTTGGCTATTAAAACATAATAATTCTTCAAAAAGGATTTTGGATGAGAAGGTAGGGATAATTTGGCTCAAGAGGTTTTTGCTTGGTTTTGTCAACAAATGGTTTAGGTTCACATGGTGCCAAAATGGATACACACCCTCGCAAGGTGAACAAAAGATTATGAAAATTTAGGTTCCCTCTTATAATTATTGCCCAAGATCACACCTTACATTTACCAAGGTTTAGACAATAACACTAAAAAGACAAATTCTAGGACTCCACACACATGTTTTCAAGTAACACCTCACCACACATGGCACTTTTAAATACACTCATTTAGCACATCCCGAAAAGATCAAAAGTGTACGTGTGATATTTATTACAAAGCTCATATCAAAATGCAATTAGTCAACAAAAGATTCAAAGAGATCACTCAAAATTGCAACCATATCGATTTCATTCTCGCAACACCAACACTATAGAATATGATGATTATGAGTACTATTCAAGACATTAATTGTCATGCCCTGAGCCTACACCCTGGATGTGGCCAGCACTCGAGAACCATTGCTGGCCCCAAGCGAACCCTTGGCCTTGCTCAACTCTCAGCGGAAGACTTACTCAACATTAGATAAACTCAAATGTAAAGTTTTAACTCAAATGTCTCAAATACTTAACTTAGAACATTTAAAAATATTCAAACTGGCCACAAGGGCAACTTAATTCTAGAACATTAACAATAGAAAATGAAACAGACTTCTCAACTGCTACTGTCTATCTATGAAGCCTCTAATACTATGAGGGATGCTGGGACAAGACCCCGAATCATCCTAACAAAACTAAAATAATAAATAAGGGATCCTCCGGAAGCAAGGAGCTCACAAAAAAACTATGGAGCTACAAGTGGTATCAACGAAGCACCCTTTGATGACCCTAATCTCCAGTATCTGAATCATGAAACGATGCAGACCAAATGGTATAAGTACACTGAATGTAAGAGCATATAAGGGGAACACTAAACATATCATAAAATCTTGAACTTGGAAAGAAGGAAACATACTCACCTCAACTCTACTCAACTCAACTTCAACTCATGGATACTCAACTCAATGTAGCATAAAAATAACAATAAAGATGCCGTTTATATAAACCATTTAAACTAGTAGGTAACAACTCAATCTATATAAAAATACAATAATAACTTAATTTGTATGTAAAGACACAAAATAACTCAATTTGGGAGATTTTCTAATCGACAACCATCACTATGAGCTATGTGATGATACAACGTTTCGCCCATGCTGCCAGAACAGTCCTATACCTTGCCAGAGTATAAGACATCCTCAACTATGTTGATCCACTAAGATATGCTTTAAAAATCAATAAGGAATCATCTAAAAAGTATGGCCTTTTCTACCCACGTTGGCTACATGGTTTATGAGGACTTTGATTGGTATGAACTCGTCCCCATATCGGTGCTCAATACTACTCCCAAAATATAGCTCAGCTCATATATTTAAAAATATTTCCTCATCCTCAAGATTTGAGATTATTACTCAAAAGGTTCTCTTAAATGAGATTATACTCAAAAACTCCTCATGAACTCATTTGGAAATCGATGTTTCCTCTCGTTTTAAATGAAAAAAATATTTACTCTTGGGAATACTTAGTTCCCATATATTCATTTTGAAAAATAAAACTCAACTCTCCTCATCCTCAAACTCAAGTACTCAAGTGTTAATACAAGTTTTAAAAGATTGTAAAAGATGTGAGACTCCATGGTTCTTTCGCATAATATGTGTATCATTGAACGAGGGTATGAGGATTATATGATTGGTGTATCATTTCAGGAGAATAAGGTTGCAAAGGGGAGGTAAAAAAAAATCAAAGAATTAGACTAACGTTATGGGTCAAGGATGCCCTTAAACAAGTTCGAGTTAAAGAATGTTTATTCTAACACCCCGCCTGATCAGAACACTTAAGTTAACCGGTACCTTTGGGGATAAGACAAAGAGTGTCTTATATGCTAATAAGGATATTTTATTAGGTCATATAGTCTCCCAATGATTGTAAGTTAACTTTTGAAGTCAAGCAATTTGAGAAATAAAAAGTTGGCAAAAGTTAGAGTAAGTTTCTTTGATAAATATTCTGAAAATTAGGCTAAATGTCTCAGAGCTTTTCTCCCAATCTATAAAGCTTTAGAAGAACCCCAATATATGAAATCGAAGGTCTACGAGTCTACTTTCCAACGCACTAAATCATTTGTCCATATGACTTCAGAATGGCGAGATATTCAGAATTTAGTGAGACTGCACAAGCAGGCACGTGAAGGTGCGCCCGTAGCCCATATGTCGGTTAGCTTTATAAGATCAGATTTCCCTTCGTTTTATCTCATTATTTTCGACCAAAATAAGAATAAAACAGTCCTAAATGCTCTCTAAAGGTTTCCCTATCCTCTAAGCAAAGATTTACAAGATTTCAACGTGGTTTCACCCTCAGAACATTCATAGAGATTGTGTTATTTCTTTCCTCCTCGTTGGTTGTGATTTGAAGGATTCTTCATGGTGAAGGAGTCTCGTTTGTTATGTGGTGTTGATGCTGTTTGGAGGTAATAATTCTCACCTTTCATTTTATTGAGTGAGTTCAAGTTATAGCTATGCTATATAAGCAAGAACACGAATAGACGGCTGGAAAAATAGTATTTGGATAGTTACGTGATGTTGGGCTGTTTTGAAGTATTTTCTGATATTGTTGTTGTTGGAATTTTTTTAGAAATGCTTTGTATGTGTGTGGTTCTTGTTGATATGAGTCTGGAAGATAATAAGTATAGATGGATATTTACTTGTAACATAAATTAGTGTAACGTTGGGTCTATTATTGCATTACATTTTTCAAATTGTTTCTTCTTGGTTCAACGTCTTGCATTTAAGGAGACTGTTTGTTATTGACAAGACATGTTAATGTACTGCAAGCTCCATCAAGTTTAAGTTTAGGTTTTGTCCTTTTAAAATCTTAATGCATATGAAGAGAAAGACATGACTCCAAATGTAATTATTGGACTAACGTATAGGATGATGATTGGAAGCGGTGAGTTCAAGTTATTATAGTTATATTGAAAAATCATAGGACTGTATTATACATATTTATTTTATGGATTTAATGGTTTGAAGACTCGTGTTTAGGATTTGGTTATGGTTATTTTGTGTTGGAAAAGTGAGGTGTGGCGATACGCTGAGTTTTAATTGTTGTGCAGGCATAATCTATTTGGTTGTTGTTGACTATTGCTTAGGCCTCCACTTGTTAATAGTTGCTGCAAAAATGTATGTTATGTCATTAATTTGAGGTTGTAATTTTGAGAAGAGAAGGTAATGAATCATACATTTAAAAATGGTCTGGCGAGCTAATCACTCTCCTAGTGAGCTCAAAATTGCTACTTTGACCCTGATGTGTTAATATTCTGCCTGTAATGGTTGTGTGATATGATTTTCTGTAGACTACACACTGTAAGGAAGGGGGTACAATCAATATTGATACAACAAGACCCAAAATCGAGGTATGTTAAGGCTAAGCACTGTACTTCCTTTGAGCACGAATTTTGGAATCCTAAATCGTCAAATATTGTTTTACTACTCTATTACTAGAAAGACCTTTGGTGAAAGGGATTGATATTTCAGCTGGTGTATTTTTGCGACTGCATTATGTTGCTATTCAATTCGTTCGGTTAGATAGGGTATTTGGCGTCTTTATGTCATTTTTGTTGATTCTCTTGACTATAGGTCCATGTGTACATATTCTTATTCTTTTTTAGTTGTAGTAACTCAAAAAGATTAGAGATGAACACTATGAATTTGAAAGCAGTCCTCCTTCCTCGCTAATTTATATTTTTGAAAACTTTAAAATAAAACGTCGATCTCCAAAACTCTTAAATATAAATCATAGGTTTAAACTTCTAAAGTACAGGTTTTTTTCTGAAATACTTTCTCTTACAAACCACTAAGGAATCATATATAGATACTAAGTGAAGAACTTTAAGCTCATTATAAACATCCTTAAGTTTAAGTTGCCTTTCTAAATCCAAGTTAAGTGTTCTAGTTTAATCTACAAGTATATAAGTTTCACGAGATATTTACATGTGATACGAAAGTGATTATGAGATTATGAGGACAAGAGTATCAATGAGCCAAGATTGGCAACACGATTCAGGTAACAAATGCATTATGGATCAATGACATTACATGCTATACATTCTATTTCCGAGCTATAATCAGAAGGTATGGGGCCTATTGCCTATATTTATACGTATGAGACACAGATGGCCACAAGTTGGCGAATATGATCCCGGTTTGCTACCGGAAGGCACCACCATTGCTAGCACTTGGTTGGGTATGATATTTATTTGCATATATATATATTCACGACATACGATTATGCGAGAAATACCATGCATATTTAATTTATATAAGGTTTGATGTCAGCCATGGAGGCTACCAGAGTTTCTGTTTCAGGTGGTATCTTTATTCCCCTTTTTACAGTAACTTTTATTATTCTATTTTCTACCTTACATACCCGTACATTTTTATTCGTACTGACGTCCCGTTGCCTGGGGACGCATTTTATTTCGTGCGTGCAGGTTTAGGTAGGGATTCTGATTGACCCTTCTGCTAGGATTTGGAGTTCAATTGTGTGTTGGATAGCCCCACTTCTTCCTGGAACTTTCATAGGATGTTACTTTTATTGTACAGTTTGGGTATAATCCGGTCCTTGTACCGACCAATGCTTATGTCATACATACATGCTATTGTAGACACAATATTCTGGGTTTGTTTCTGCAGCTTCCCATTTCCAGCTACATAGGCTTGGAATGTATAGATATGTATATATGTGTGTATATCTTCATGGTAGCCTTGTCGGCTAGCTAGTACGTTATTATCTTTGGCTTATCTACCTTCATCTTTATTGCTTACCGATATTTAGGTTATGACCTTAAGGGTCCAGTCATAGTATTTTAGATGTTATGCTGCCCGACCTTCTAAGCCCTAAGTTGAGTCAGTTGGTATGTTTATATGGCTAACTTGATTGCTTAAGGTGTCTAGTGCCAGTCACGCCTTCTTTAGTTTAGGGCGTGACAAAAGACTTCTCAAAATGACTCGAAAGAACTCTCAAGATTTTACTCCTAACTCTACCTTGAATTTGAATAATCAATTCAAGGGTTATGATTCATGTTATGAATGATCTCTCGATATTTAGATGTAGTTTACATTATTTAGAATCAGAAGGGAGTAAAGGTACTATTTGAAAGAACTTAGACGGAGCAAACGACGGAAAAAGGGTGGGGGCAGGCGACCCTGGCTCACTGCTGGCGCGGGGCGCTAGCCCGTAAAATTCAGAGACTCATTTGTGGCTCACTGCTGGTGTGCTGACCTATCCCTCCAGGCGCATTTGGGGCGCACCGCACCAACCTCTCTCCAGAACATTCCAACGAATTTCTTCTTCGAGTTTTGGCCCTAATTCTCTTAGAATCGAATCGCATAGATTCAAATACTCAACATAAGTACACAAAAATCTATTAAAAAAATCCCTCAAACTCCTAACATTCATCTCAAGAAATCATCAAACTCATCATTAACGATTTAAGAACGAAACTTCAAGAAAATCTTCAAGAACTCAAGTCATTCAACCTCACGAACAAAATTATGGATTTAAATTCACATGATTGTCATGTGGGTGAACGAACCCAACACCATGAGATACATACCTTAATTTGGCGAAACAAATCCTCAATTCGCAAAAATCTTGATTGTTCTTCCTTTTCTCCTATTTTCCTCTTCTTGAACTCTTCTCAAAACCCTAAGCATATTTTAGATTGTGAAAACTAACCCAAATCAGTTTTGACCCCTAAAGTATTACTAAAAACAGTTCTAAGCTGATGGGGTAAGAAAAAGACCGAAATACCCCTCATTAATTCGATAACTTTCCTTAACTGGACATGCTGACTTCAAATGGGCATATCTCCCTCATCTGAACTCAAAATTTAGTAAAATCAGTGGCGTTGGATAGAGGATTCCAAGAAATTTCATTTTATATCTAATAGGCCACCTAACTCATCCTGTACTGAAGGTTATAGTGGTTTGAAATTGACCCAAAACTCACAACTGAAGCTTAACCTGAACCAATCTCAAATTAGCTCTTTCAAAATTAGTTCTTTCTAAATTTAGCTCTTAGAGGCGGGATGTTATATTTATATTGAACACAATTGATCCTCGAATCGTTGTCAATGAAAACTCGAGCATTTCACAATTTCTAAAATTCATGGGGGTCGTAAAATTGAAAGAAAATGAAAACGGCAATAAAGAAATCCACCAAACCAAATGAAACACAGTACTATAAACAAAACAAAGTAAACTAATATCTCATCCAAAATTGAAAAGTAACAAACAAAGTAAAGGGAAATATTGGCACAAAGGCTCTCACCCCACCAAAATGAAATAGGCAGTGTCCTCAATGCAAAGTTAATAAAGTACGAGAGAAAGAGTAAAAAGTCCCCCTAACAGGCTATGCCTGTGAATCACTCTCATCGGGAGTCTATGTAAGGGAAGCATCACCCAGGGCATCAATGCCCGTCAATAAAATCACTTGTGGCAGCAAAGTCGTATCAACTGGGACATCAGTGCCTATCACAATACTAGGAAGGATGGTGGAGTCTGAAGAGACACTACTAGTGCTAACTGGTGAAGTCTCAATGCAGGGATCTCTCTATGGTGGCTTGAATAATCATCTCCTCAGTCTCCTGGAGCTCCATGAGTTTCTATGCAATCCCATGCTCATCCTCATCACTCATCAGCTCCTCCTCATCTGTCTACTCGGCCAAGTAATCATCGAACCTCTAAACTTCCACATAAGCATCACCAGCACTCGCAGGTATCTCAAATTGCACAATAGAAGTAGGCTTACCTCATGCCATCATTGGTGGCATAGAGGCTGGTGCATCTGGTAGAGGAACCTCACCCCATAATATTGAAAAATCAGTAGACCAAAGTTGGTCTACATATTCTGACAAGGTAGAAAGCTCACCCCTCATGACATCTAGTGCACCAGAACTATCCTCGACCTTCTCCTAGGGCTCTAATCTCACAGTGAGGTAATACAACCTCACTCCATGGTCCTCAAATAACCCCTCACACCTAGTAACCATGTCTCTCAAAGGAGCAAAGGCCCTCTCAATACCCCTATAAATCAGCCTGGGAAGTCCTTCTCAACCATTGTGGCTCAACATCTATCGACCGAGCAAGACTATCCATTTGATATATTAGGGTCTGAGTCAAGGGGGATGTGTAATAGGAGTGGGGGTAGGTGCAGCAGAAACAACAACAAATAGAAAAACTAGTAGCAGGAGTAACAGTAAGGGAAGGCATAGTAGAAGAGGAAAGTATACCTGCCTACTCCACAAAAGGAGAAGGTATACTAGCCTCAAATGCTAGAACAGCTAGTTCCAGTTCAGGCGTAGTATGTGGTGGTGGTGGATTCCTTCGAGCTGAATCGTCTCATAAATACTCAACCTTAATCCTCCTAATGTCACAGGAAGAGGGTGGTGCGATCCGCATATTAGACTTTCCTTGAAAGGGAACTCCTTCTCTCTCACACAACTGAAAAATGAGAATTGGGAATGCAAAAGAGGTATGCTCTTCCCTGGCCCTTAGCAATATCTCCTTGATAATGATAGTTACGACATTGATCTGCTCCTTGTCGATGATACTGCCCACTAGCACTATTTTAGGATGCCGAATGATTGATTCATTCTGAGACGACATGATGTTGTTGTTGATAAACCCAAACCAATACTAAGCCACAATGTTTTAATATTTCTTATCTATCTTTGCACCATCAACCATCCATGGCGGAGAGGCATTAGATATCAATGGGGCCGACCACCCTTTCAAAGCATCAAGCTCCCGACGCATCCAGATATGGTATGTATCAGAACCACATAGGACTGTGTTAATTTCACTCACATGACATTATACAATTTTCCCTGAACTTCTACTTCATCCAAGGTTTCCTGAGAGTGACATTTCTTTTCTTAGGTAGGGCCTTGGCATAAGCTTCATAGAACTCCCTAACCCACTTTGCCACAAAGGGTTTCCTGAGCTTTGTGAACTTCTCAAATTTATGAAACTTTATTGTTTCCCATATAGCTGCGTAATCGCTTATCACCTCATTAGTTTAAAGTCTTCTCTCTTCAAGAGTTGTTCTTTCTCCTTCTGCCTTTAGCCTATTTAAGGCCCTTGGATCTATGATCGGGAGAACTTGAGAAGCAGGGGTTTGATCTTGCGGAGGCAATACCAGCTTGGAACGAACATTTATCTGCTTCTTGGTGATGTGCTTGTAGATCTTTTTACCTACACTTTTTGGAGAATGCAGAGTGCCTTGTTTGGCACGAGGGGCCTCAGATGGTTCATTAATAGAAATACACTTGTGCCTTTACACAAAAGGGGGAGGAGGAGAGTCTATGTCTAATGTCACCACCTATTTAACTTTTGTTCTAGCCATGACCTTCAAAGCACACACATTCAAACATAGAATCGATGATTGTAGTTTAAATCAAAGTTGTAAAGACCTGTATTGATAAAGAGGTATTTAGCAGCTTTCCAAATGCTGGTGCAACCAACCACGCCGGCCACCCACGGCCCGTGGAGTGGACCACGGACCGTAGGTGTGGTCCGTAGTTGGAGCCCCAAATTTCAACTATCTAAACCTGATCGACTGTCCACCAGGACGGTCTGTGGGTCAGACCACGGCCCGTCGACTGGGTCTGTCATTTGGCACTCAGAAATGAACCAAGCATGGACCACGAAAGGGACCTACAGGTGTGGGCCAAATTCTCTGACCACCAATGGTTCACTAAGACGGACCGTAGGTCTATCCACGGTCTGTCACCTAGGTCCGTAGGTAGGCCGGTCGGAGGTAGTTGGAAGTTTAACTTAGGGGTAATTGGGTCTTTCCTAATTAATTAGTCCATATACTATGTCGTTTTACCTATATTTCAAACCCCTATATAAGACTTTTTAACCCAAAATTCACCCCATTTAATTCATTCTTCCTAAATCCCAAAAGAAAATCAAAACCTTCTCTCAAATATTCTCTCTCTAGAACTTAAAAAAGAAGAAGGAGATTCAGCTAGGGTTTGAAGCTAAGGATCCAAATTCTCCATTGAAGGCTAGTAATTAGAGTCAAGTTATGGTAGTCTTCATCAATGGATAGCTTTCATCCATGAAGCCCTCCCAAAATCTCCAATTTCAAAAGATAGCACTACAAGAAAAACAACCTCTAAGGAAGGGAAATATGGCCCTAAAAAGTTCAAATCTGGTCCTAAATAGTCTGTTCAGGCAGGAAAATGCTGGTCGCCACTCGACCTAAAATGCTTCTTCGCTAAAGGTCAATTGGGACGAGTTCCTTTCGCTGATCGCTGCATGAGTTTAGAGACGGGATTAATGCTAGTCACCAAAATACTTTTGAAGACTGTATATCTCATCCCAAATAGAGGATTTTCTTCTTTGAAAACTAGTCATTTTCTTGTCGTTAAATCCCTTTAGGGACTAGCAACGAACTTGCCCTAGATTACTCTTTAGGGATGAGCAATTATCTCGTCCTAGATTACTTTTTCTTAATGAGCAACCACGTCGTCTTAGATTGTTTCACGACTAGAAACATCTTGTCCTAGATGATGTTTTAGGGACAAGAGGTTGTCTAATCCTAGATGAAAGTTTTAGAGACAAGAAACTATCTCGTCTTAGATGGTATTTTAGAGACGAGCAAAATTTTTGGTCTCTAACTGACCATCAGTACTTCTTTTCACAAAAATAATATAAATTTCATCAATGAATATAAGATTTCTATGGTAAATCTCCATACAAAAGGCTGATATAAATATAAAAAAAAGTTAAACATCCCATGGTGTTAGTTTCAATATTTGTTTAACAAAAAAACGGTTAGCAAATTAACAATATCTCGAGCAAAATAATAATAGTCTTGTGCATCTTCTATACTTGCATCTTGACTTGTAGCTTCAATCTTCACAAAAGTACACCGAAATTCACCAAGGGCTATCCAAAAATATTAACAAGCTGCAAGAACATATAAGAAAAATTGAGTAAGAAAACTTGGATAGTGTATCCCAAGTCTTATAAAATGTCTACAGATTGCATTCATTATAAATGCATTAAATCCCAGACAACTATAGGCTGCATGAAATCCCAGACAACTATAGGCTGCATGAAATCCCAGAAAGTTGTAGACTACATTAATTCACTATGTATAGTTCTGCAGAAAATAAAAAAACATGCGCACACAGTTGTACAAAACTAAAAAAATAGAGGAAAAAGATGTGTGGATGCTATTGTATTTGTATAAAATGGAAACAACACATATTCAGAAGGCTGTAATCTTTTAAATAATTCTATTGCCGGCGAAGACGCCGCTGCAGCCGCCTAAACAGAGTTTTTGATTTGCTGCTTCAAAATTTCAGCAAATACAAGCTCAGTCCTTATTCAGTCGTAAAGTGGCAAACCGTCACACTGTTTTTCTCACACAGACATCTCAAAACTGAGCAACTCGCACTTTCATGGATTACGAGTAAATAAGTCAAGCAATGGATGGAATTTGTACATTGTATGAGAAGAAACTCAAGGAATTGAACCCAGCCATCAGAGAAATCAGTTACAACATCTCATATCATTACAATTTCATAGATGACCTTGTTGATCATTAATGTATGATCACTCAATACAAGCGTACCTCCTCTTTGACCAGCAGTGGATAAAACAGAAAACATTGCAACACCTGAAAAATTGGCATTGCAGAGATAATATATCTTAAAGGCTAGTTTTTGTATACCATTTTCACTTAATTTTCTGATTGCTTTTATAAAGAAAAGAGTTGTCGATTGGAAGATTGCTATCAGGAGTAAAACTCTATGTATAATATGCTTCTTTTCCCTGAAATTCAAATCCTATCTGCTAAGCTACAAGTGGGAAACCAACTCTTGTCGAAATTGAACCTATACTGGTGTTGCAATTCAAATCATGGATGTATAACTATGTAGAGTTAGTTCTGTAAATTAAGCACTTTAAACTTGCTAATAATTTTATCTCTCAGCTACTTGTAGTGGATATAGAAGTTCATATTTTCCTGTTTTATCAACCAAATCAGCATCTTTACTAGAATCTACTAAACGGAACTGGTCATCATTCTGTTGAAATATCAAATTTTCCACTTCACAGGGAAAAGTTTTAGTATCTTGTTCATGACAGATCCCCAAAAAGCAATACAGTTTTCCATCATCAATCCAACAAACAAATAATAACCTAATAAGTATCATGAATCATAACACAAATATGTCAAAATACCACCAGCTAAGAGAAGATATTCACAAATGAAGAATTTCTTTAATAGACATATCAATAATAATGGAAAAGCTGATGGAAACCATGTCAATTATCAATCTATCGTCTTCTAGTTTCAAAAAGGATATGCTATTTGTTAATTTCTCTCTTCATTAGTTTCATAAGAGTTCAGCCATACACTAACTACTTAAACAACTATCCGCAAATAGAGTTTGGTAAATTGTTACTTACTTGATCAGCAAAAGAATTCATTGGTCATTCAGTTGATACGGGTGATGTCCTATGCAGGTTATGCGATTGGTGAGAAGCAAAGAATTCTTGCATTTTTCTTATTTCTTTCATCTCATCTTCTAAGGTAGACAAGCGATCATTCAAGAATTTTTTTTTCTCATTCAAAGATTTATTTTCCTCTTGAGTTGAACGTAGCTGAGACAGTAATTCATTCTTTGAAGAAGTGCCACCTCTCATGTCCTTTGCCTTTACTCCACCACCAAAGCCAAATACATGACTACGAGTTTGAGGTCCACAACACTTTTCTACAATCTCTATGCTAGGCAGAGATGGCTCAACTTTTAGTATTTCTTCTATTTGAGCCTACAAGATATATACAAGTACAGTTCAACAGATCCATAATAATTAGAAGTAATTTACATATTGAATTTACCAAACGCACATGTTTTTCAATTGCTTCTGGTTCAAAAAGATTGTTATCTTTCTTACGAGTCTCGAAGAAAATAGTTGGCAAATTTGGCGAATTGCCATCTTTTTTGCCCTTTACATCAAAGAGAAAACATGTCAAATAGCACTTCTTAAATATTTTCTTTAGGAAAGTAATTTTTCGATAATACCTGCTGATAAATAATCTCTCTAATAGGCTTGCTACCAATATGATGATACATCTTTAATTTAGCTCGATTTTCTGCATTTCTATTGCTCCTCGCCTGTATTGTTATGTAAAACTTCAATATCTAAGAAAATTTACCAAGTATAAAAAGAAGTTTCACATCTAAATATCACGTTGAGTTGCAAAATGGATGCTTCGAAAATATAGACTATTAGATCACTAGGCATACCTGAAAACTTTCGGAACAAAAATGTTCCTTAACTAACCACTCCCATTCCTTCTTTTCTACTCCCTTTGGAATATTCTTAAGAGTCTGAACGATTGGCTTATTTTTCACATAAGTAGCATCCAAGTATCCTCTCCATTTGTTCCATAACTCATTCATCCATCAAAATATATGGTCACGATGATCATTCAAGTCAACACTCTCAAATTTATCGTACAATAATTAAAAAGTGAGTTTAAATAAAAAAAGAGAGTGAACAATGTCGGTCTAAAACACAAAAGTATGTATTAATGGTTGTAATTCACTAGTGTAGTCTTCTTAGTATACATCCTTCGTTTTATCTTTATGATTAGTTGATTAGATTTAGGTAATAATTAACAGATAGCACAAAAAACTAGAATATAAAGACAATAATGATGTAATTAAAAATTGGTACCGTGATATAAAAGAACTCTCCATACTCAAGATATGGTATGAGTTCATCACCATTCTTCATAATGTATATATGTGCTTGTTCCAACTTATTAGCTTCAAGCTCACATGAAACTTTAGCTCCCAAATTTTTTCAATGTTGGCAAAATATAGATAAATCCTCATTTGATGTTTTTATGCCCTCATCATAATTTCTTTCAGGCCGATTGAATTTTGTGTCAATTTTATGCGGATACCTTGAACATAAGGTCATAAATTCATTTGCAATGTAGCCCTCTGCAATAGAACCTTCTGGACATGCCCTATTACCAATGAGAGATTTCAAAAAATATAACCATTGCTCAATAGGATACATCCACCGATAATGAATAGGTCCAGCAATCTCAGCTTCACCTGCTAAATGAATTGGCAAGTGCACCATCACATCAAAAAAAGGAGGGAAGACCTTTTCTAACTTGCAAAGTATTATGGGAATTTGTGCTTCAATATGTTTCAAGTCATCAATCCTCAACTCTTTTGCTCCAAGAACACAAAAAAAATTTGATAACTCAATAAGAGCTTCACACACTTCTTTGGACAGCATACCACGAAGAGCAACAGGGAGTATATGTTGCAAAAGAACATGATAATCATGACTTTTTAATCCAGATATCTTGTGATCTTTCAAGTTTACACATTGAGAAATATTAGATGAAAACCCACCAGGGACCTTTAAATTCTTCAAGAAAAGACATGACTTACGCTTATCTTCAGGCGACAATGTGTAGCATGTAGTTGGAACTTCAACTTTCTCCCCTCTTTGGATAAGCTGCAATTCTGGCCTAATATTCATCTCCTTCAAGTCTAACCGAGTGTTAATTGTGTCCTTTGTCTTTCCTTTGACATTCATGATTGTCCCCATAGTATAATCGCATATATTTTTCTCAATATGCATGACATCCAAATTATGTCGCAACAAGAGAGATTTCCAATATGGAAGTTCAAAAAAGATACATTTCTTGTTCCAATTATCCTTTCTCTTTTCATGTGATATCTTCCTCTTTTTCTTAGGATCCTTTGTTAATGGTTGCCCTTCAAGATCCTGCACTTGATTTAGTATATCAATTCTCGAACATGTTTTCGGTGGGAACCTTTTCTCTATTGTATCATCAAATGACTTTTTGTCATTCCTCCATCTGTGATCCTTCGGAAGGTAACGTCGATGACCCATAAAACACTGTTTCTTACAATTAGTCAATCGAATTGAGGATGTGTCTTTATTACAAGATGGACATGCCAATTTTCCTTTTGTACTCCATCCTGATAAATTTCCATATGCTGGAAAGTCATTGATAGTCCACAACAAAGAAGCATGCAACTTAAAATTTTGTTTAGTTGATGCATCAAAGGTCTCAATACCAACTTCCCACAACTCCTTTAGTTCCTCTATCAGAGGTTGAAGATATGTATCAATTGCATCTCCAGGACCATTTGGACCAGGAATAAGCATTGACAAGATAAAATTTTCTTGTTTCATACACAACCAAGGTGGTAAGTTATAAGGAATAAGAACCACAGGCCAAATGCTATGTGAGCTTTTTGAATTGCGAAATGGCTGAAATCCATCACTAGCAAGTCCAAGTCGAACATTACGGGGTTCGGTTGCCAATGTAGGGTGAAGTTCATCGAATGACTTCCATACCATTGAATCAGCTGGGTGCCGCATTATTCCATCATTAATTCTTTCATCCTTATGCCATGTCATTAGAGAAGATGTCTTTGTAGACATAAACAATCTTTGATGCCTAGACTTTAATGGAAAATAACGCAAACTCTTTGAGGCTATCTTTTTACCCTTTTTATTCCTTGTTTCCCCGGTATGTTTATTCATTTTCCATCTTGACGCACCACAAATTTTGCAAGAATCAAGTAAGCTATCCTCCTTCCAATATAACATGCAGTCATTAGTACAAGCATCAATTTTGTTGTAAGAAAGCCCAAGATCGCGAATAATCTTCTTTGCCTCATAATATGAATTTGGCAAATCAGCCCCATTAGGCAATAACTCCTCTTTTAACATTTTTAATAACATGCTAAAAGACTCATTACTCCAACGGCCCATACTCTTGATGTGAAGCAATTTAATCAAAGATGAAAGCTTTGAAGCCTTTGAATTTTGGTATAGTGGCTGCTCCAAATCCTTCAATAAGTTGTAAAATCTTTTAGCTTCAACATTTGGCTCCTCCTCAATTACATCTTCATAACTAGTGTGGGTGGATGCTTCATCAACATTAGGATATAAATCTTTCAACAATTCATGTACTTCATCTTCACTCTCATAACCTTCTACTTCATCATCAGTTTCATCTTCAGAATTTGACACGAGCTCACCTAAATGTTCTCTGTGGTGATACAAAAAAGTACAATTTTGAATTATTCCATATACTTTCAGATTTGTATCAATCGTCTCACGAGTTCCTAATGTTGTATTACTACATTTGTAACATGGACATCGTATTTCATCCTGTTTTCCTGATCTCTAAAAAGCATAATCTAAAAACTTTTTCACACCATCTAAATAGGCTTGGTCGACCCGATTATCAAGAGAAAGTTGCATCCATTTCTTACAAGGCGCCATAACCTTGGAGAATACATAAAAAGAGATTAAGAAAATATGAACGATAACAAAAAGCATAAGATGCACACAACTTGTGATTTTGTAACCAGTACCTTAAGGAATTAGTTGCAGGTAACTACACATTTGGATCAGTTTTAATAAATGCAACCACTTTCCAGCTTGCTCTATTAGCCTTAATAGGTAAACAATAGTTCACTTGTAATTTAGAATAGATTTCTTTAGTTGAATAACTCCCTCTATATTCTCTCTGAACATTGTCTTAATTCATAATTTGTGAGTGTCTATGTTCAATAATAGTTCACTGTTCAGTTTCTTTAGGACAAAAATAGCGATTTAGTTACACAAAAATGGAAGAATATATGGTGCAACTATTAGAATGTATCTTGAAAATTCTCGAGTTTGCAAAGTTTTGAAGCCCAAATGAAACTATTACTATTTCAACCTACTATAAACACCATATACAAGAGTTAATTTGCATCAATTCTATTATACTTCTTTCATCTTTCATTAGCTCAAGTTAATTTCATTGTGAAAATATGATCGATTCTTTAGGCACACACTATACACTATTATGTAAGAAGGAAAGAATCAACAAATCACATTTAGAGAAGAAGAAAACAACTCCTAAAGAGGAGAAATAACTGAGATACAACTAGAAAGAAATAAAAAACCATGTTAGAAAAAATGGATTAATAATGTTTTAACAAACTGTTAGAATGTATCTTCTTGAAAGATATCAAGTTTTCCAAGTTTCAGACCCAAACAAAACTATCACTTTTTGAACCTTCTATGTGCATCACCACATGAGGCATTTGCATCGGTTCTATTTCATTTTACATCTTTTATTAGTTTTTGAAACCAAACAAAACTATCAATTTTTCACTTTTCCAATAGTAACATAGAACAATCAGTTTTCTCACTTGCTTTGTTAGGCTTAATAGCTTAAAAACGATTCACTAGTAATTCATAATGGATTTCTCAACTTGAACACAACTCTCTCGATATTGATCATATTGTTTTAGATCATCTACTTGTTAGTTCCCCTTTTCAAGTTTACTTTTTTGTTCTTAACCTTTAGGAACACTTAGTTCTTTAAGGATAGATCCCCTTCATTTTTGGGATCATAAAGCACTATAAAACTGAATCTTTTTTTATAAATAATGATCAGCAGCTAATGTGATCAGCGAACAAAACTAACTTAAACAAGAAGAGTTATAACTTGAACAAAACAAACAAAAAATCAGCTTAATAGAAGGAAACAAATAAACACAAAGAAGTGGAGTAATACCTTAGATTCGAGTGAATAGAAGATAGAGATTGAGATCGGTGCTAGACAGACCTGTACTTTCTTTGTTATGAAAAATACAGATGAGTAACTGAAACAAGCTGCTGCGTTTGCTACTAGGCAGACCAGTGCTTTCTCTATTTTGAGAATACAAAGATTTTCAGTAGAGAGCTGCTCTTAGATCGCTGTATTGTGAAGATCGTTCTTAGGAAAAATCGCTGCTAGGGTTGTTCTATTTCACGTTAAGTTTTGAGAAACAGAG